>JBBMEG010016550.1:0-28514 GCA_037832605.1 Cyclanthera cordifolia
CTCTGACATCCTCCCCCACTTAATCCAGTCATCGCCCTCGATGACTTTAACCAGAGCATATTGCATGACTCTGACACGTTGCACCCCGCGACGTCGCCTGTTACAACGATTAGGTCGGCCCCATTGGGTCGATCGTGCAGGTCAGGACTCTCCGAAGAGTCGACCGAGTCCAGAATCAAAACCGTTACACCTCCAAAGGGTAACGACCAAGAGTTATGCCGGTATTCATATCCGGCTTAATGGCGGACGTTTCTAAACGGCCGACCGTTACATCGCCATAAGTGAGCCGCAGCGATTACAAGGCCCGCTGCTATAAGAGTCAGTTCATTCCTCCCTTTCAGAGGGCGATTCCTAAGCTAAGTACCTTAAGCCATTTCTTAGTATTCCTTACTATTCCCTTACTACCATTTTCTGACTTAGGCATCGGAGGCCCTGTGGCTCACACCACACCGGTGTGTCCTAATTCTATTTGTTTTGCAGGCACTTTCGTCCTCTATCAAATAAATCGTACTTTGGATAGATCGTTGACCATTTTTCGGCATCAATAATTTCTTTGATTGGACGATGATTTTAAAAATTATGAGAAATCTGATATATCTCTTATTCTAAATTTATTCTATTATTCTCACTATGCTGGAACAATTTCAAAAATTTTAAAAATTTTGAATTCATTGAAATTGAATGAATTGACGATGTTTGTTATTTGATGCTATGTTTCTTTATTGAAATAATTCTTTCATTAATTTAGAACGAGCAATTTCAAGTTTAGAGATGTGATAACTCTTAGATATAAGAGTTAATTTCTAGTTCTTTAGTAGTTTTTCATAGAAAATGATGATATAATTGAGAATATTTTGTGATTTCAATTGTTTAACATTGTTATTTGTACACATTCATTTGAATTTGAAAATATTTTTGTTACATATGATTTTTCAGCAATTATTTGATATTTTGTGCATGAATGTGTGATTAATTATTATGTCTATCAATTAAGGGCTAATTTTTGGAATTATAATTGTTTTAGCAAATCTTGTGAGATTATCAAGTTTAGAAGATTTTGGAATATGCTTAGCTGGAGCTTCGGCGATTGGTGAAGTATTTTGATGAAGAAAAGAGTTGTTGGATAGGGGTATGCTTCTATCAAACACGTGTCTTAATTTAATGAATAACATGAATCCATAGGTTGGCTGAGTAGATCTCAATCGTTGATTAAATTGTGTATATATTATGAATTGCACGAGCAATTCATGTGTCTTACAAATTTTAGATTCAAATTTTAGAGAGCGTTTACTGTTTTCTCGACGATAAGGATTGGTGAAGAAAGAAGAATTTTGATCTTGAATTGATGATTTTAGTGTTCTTCGATCCAGGCTTCTTCTATCCGATCCTTTATTTACAGTGAGTTTAGCTAATGTTCTTGATTGATTCGGAGTTGTAATTTTAGTAGCAATTGATTTTGATTGTCGATCTCGTTTCTCTAATTTGATTTAAGTTTTAGAGATGAATTCAATTTTTTTTTTGTTATATCTATCGTATTTGTTACAATTAAGCTAAATCTATAGGTAGGATTAGGTTTACATGATTTCGGTTTGTTTAGCATTGAATCAGAAGATGTCAAATAATCATGCATTGTTGTACCGTCTTAAATTATATTTTTCCTGACAAGTCATTAGTGATTGAAATAACTAATAGCTTTGAGAGAAAAATTATAGGTTAAAATTTTCTTTGCATACATTAGGTTTTCAATATTTTCATTACCATTCAATGAAGAGTTAGGGTGTGTTTGGTGGAGGGATTAGGGTTAAGTTAGTCGGTGTTAAGTTAATCTGAGTATTAAGTTAATCTGAGGATTAAGTTAATATGTGTTTAGTGCAAGGATTAAGTTAAACTGATTCTTGTTTGTTGCAAGGATGAAGTTAAGTTGAGTGTTAAGTTAAACTATGTTTTGTGCAAAAATTAAGTTAAGCTGAGATTTTCATTTATTATTTTACCTCTATTCTTTCAAATAATTGTGTCATATTGTGTGTTATGAATGTTCATATTTCATTTAAAATTGTAGGTGAAATGAACTAACCTATGCATTTATTTTATCGAGATCCATTATCTAAAAGAAAGAAATGCACATATTTATATCAAATAAAAAATTATAAAATAAATATAGAACATAACTAATTTTTTTAAAACCTCACATATTTTTATATCATGTTTGAAAATTCAAAATGTTGTTTTTAGAAAAAGAGATTGTAATTTAATTTTAAAAATAGCTATTCAAGTGTTTTTTATTTATTTTGTAAATACACTTTCAGATAGATAATTTAATTTTTAAAAAAACTATGTTTATTTTGTTAAAATTATGTTATGATTCACACATTTTTATCTTAATTATCAATTTGATCATTACTTTGATAAATGACAATCCAACTGCATCACAAAGGGCAAATTAGAAAAGTCATGTGTGTTCGTGGATTAAAAACAAGAAAGACAAGCTGGCTACTAGATGTCGTCTTGACAGGTATTTCAGAACCCTTCTTTTACTGCATTAGCTAACAGGATTTGTGTTAGTCATTGTAATTTTTATTCCTCGGATCATAGGCCTATTATTGCTGATTTTATTTGGGATAACAAGAGTTATAGGGGGAAAAGAGGTGTTAACAATTTTATTAGATTCGAGGATAGTTGGGCTTCGCAGGATGAGTGCAGAGAGATTATTCTTGAAAGCTGGGAGGGGTGTAGGTTGAGAAGGGTGAATGCGAATAGTTTTCTTAAGGGTATTAATAATTGTCTTTGGAATCTGAATAATTGGAATAGGAAAAGGTTGAAGGGTTCGGTTAGAGATGCTATTATGGTTAAAGAGAGAGAGAGCTGGAGGATCTGACGAGGGGTGGTAACAATTGTAGATCGGAGTTGATTATTAGGGCGGAGGGTTGTCTTGAGAATCTTTTGGAGGAAGAAGAGATTTATTGGAAACAAAGATCGAGAGAAGATTGGTTAAAATGTGGGGGATAGAAATACTAAGTGTTTTCATATGAGAGCATCCCATAGGAGGAAAAAAAATAATATCGATAAAATTAGGAGAGAGGGAGGGAATTGGGTTGATAATGATAAAGATGTTGCCTCTGTGGCAATCAACTATTTTAGTGATTTTTTTAATTCTACTAGGAGGAATGATGAGGCTAGTGACTATATACTTTTCGGGGTTGAGAAATTTTTTTTTGAGAGTGACGGGATCTGGCTTGATAAACCGTTCATTAGGTAGGAAGTGGAAGGGGCTTTACGAGGTTTGAATCCCTCTAAAGCCCCTGGCATTGACGGCACTAATGCCCGGTTCTTTCAAAAGTATTGGGATATTGTGGGGATGTGGTGTCTGAGCTCTGCTTGAGGATTCTTAATGAGGGTACGGAGATGGGGAAGCTGAACAAAATTGTTATCACGCTAATTCCTAAAGTGTCGAATCCATGTATTATGCAGGATTTTAGGCCCATTAGTTTATGTAATACCATCTATAAAATTATTGCTAAAACCATGGCTAACAGGCTTAAGGGTATTCTGCATAAGGTTATTTCTCCTAATCAAGCGGCTTTTGTGCCGGGTAGGCTTATTACTGATAATGTGATTGTGGGCTTCGAATGTATTCACTCTATTGTTAAACGTAAAAACTGTAAAAGTGGGTGGGCTGCGCTAAAACTTGATATGAGTAAGGCTTATGATAGAGTTGATTGGGGGTTCCTCTTGGGTATGATGAGAAAGCTTGGTTTTAGTTAGCAGTGGATTCGTAGGGTAGAAAATTGTATCTCTTCTGTCAGGTTTGCGGTGAAGATCAACGACACTCCATATGGGGAGATTACCACGCAGAGGGGTCTGAGGCAAGGAGATCCGCTCTCTCCCTACCTGTTCCTGATTTGTGCAGAAGGTCTTTCGGCTCTTCTTAATAAGGAAGAATCCTTAAACTCTTTCAAAAGTCTCAAGATAAACCATTATTGTCCTCTCATTTCTCACTTATTTTTTTGCTGATGATAGCCTTATTTTTTTCAGGGCAAACGAAGAGGGTTGTGAAAAAGTCAAAGAAATGTTGAAATGCTATGAAAGTGCTTTCGGCCAAGCTATTAACTACAACAATTCTGGGGTGCTTTTTAGTGGAGGCATTGGCTCGGCTAGGATGAGTGCCTGTAGTAAAATTCTGGGGGTGAAAATCAATTTAAACTTAGGTGTCCATTTGGGTATGCCGTCACAAAACCAAAGGGACAAAAAAGGCCTTTTTAATTCGATCAGGGGTCGGTTGGAGAAGTGTCTTCAGGGTTGGAAAGGGAAGTTGCTGTCGAGGGGTGGTAAAGAGGTGTTGATTAAGGCAGTGGGTCAAGCTATTCCGACTTATTCTATGAGTTGCTTTAAGCTTCCAAAATCTTTTAATGATAGCTTGGATCAGTTGTGTGCTCGGTTCTGGTGGGGGGAGGATGGGGGTCGGGGTAAAGCTCATTGGATGGCTTGGAAGAAGATGTGTAGAAAAAAGAATGTAGGGGGGCTGGGTTTTAGAGATTTAAATTTATTTAACCAGGCGATGTTGGCCAAGATCAACTGGAGAATTCTTAAAAATCCCGATAGTCTTATTAGTAAGGTCTTGGCTTGGAAGTATTTTAAAAACGGAAATTTTTTGAAAGCTGAGTTGGGAAGTAGCCCTTCTTATGCCTGGCGTAGTATTCTGTGGGGTAGAGACCTTTTTGAGCAGGGGTTTAAATGGAAGGTTGGTGACGGGGCGTTGATCAAAGTTGGAATCGATCCTTGGATTGACCGAAAAGGGATTCCTTTTATAATTTTTGATGCCTATGAGGGGGATGTTGGTCGAGTTGCTGATCTCATTGAGGGGGGTGGGAGATGGAAGGAAGGTGTTTTTAGAGATCGTTTTTGCCAAGAGGATGCCGATATTATTTTAAGTATGCCTCTTAGTGAAAGGGGTGGGAAGGATGAGATAATATGGAATCGGTGTTCTAAAGGTTTGTTTAGGTTAAAAATGCGTACCAGTTGGCCTTAGACCTTGCTAATAAGGGTAGGGCTTCATCCTTGGGAGGAAATGTGACTGCCTCGGTTTGGGATAGTTTTTGGAATACTAATTGTGTTTTGAAGGTGAAGTTGGGGGCCTGGAGTATTATCGCAAATGCCATTCCCACTAATTGCAATATCTATAACCGTGGGATTGATATTGATACTAGATGTGCCTTGTGCTTAAATGGGAGAGAGTCTAACATGCATATTATCAAAGATTGTAAATTTTCTATTAGACTTTGGAAGGATATCTTCCCCTGGTTTGACGATTTCGAGGATTATTGTTTGAGGATGGATAAGGGTGTCGATTTCTGGGAAAGGCTTTGTTTAAAAATGAGGAAAAATGATAGATTTAAAGCTCTAATTGTTATTTGGAGTTTGTGGAATAATAGGAACGATCTGGTTAATAATAAGGGTAGTTTTGATTTCCACAAACTCCAGTCGAGAGTTTTCAAAATGATTAATTTTCACAATGTTTCTTTTCCAGGTTTGCCTTGCTCGGTTAGGTGCAGGGTCGAGTCAAAACTTGAGGATTGGAAAGCTCCTCCTGTGGGTACGTGGAAGTTGAACACAGACGCTTCGGTTTGCCTTAGATCGGGTGCTGGTAGAACTGGTTGGGTGGTTCGTGATTGTAGAGGTGCTCCGTTTATGGCTGGGTCCAACCCTGGATTCAGGAACTGCTCGATCAAGGTCCTTGAGGGAGTTGCGATTAAAGAAGGTCTGAAGGCTTTGCTGGAGAACTGTTCTTGGATTCCTCCTTTGCTGGTGGAGTCTGATGCTAGTGAGGTTGTCAAAGCTCTGGTGGTGGCCGATAGTGATATTTCTGAGTTTTGTAATATTACAAAGGACATTAGATACCTTTCTTCTCTGATTGGGGATGTCTTTTTCTTTCATTGTAATAGGTCCTGTAATAGGGTTGGTGATTGTTTAGCCAAAAACCCTTGTGACTCGGTTGCATTTTGAAATTTCCTTCCTTTTTCTAGGGAGGATAGAACATTTTTTTGGAGGGGGTTCTCCCCCCCTTAGTGGCCTCTCGGATTGAAGAGGAGTGTTCCCGGTTTTTTAGTTGCTTTTAATATGATTGTTTTATTCAAAAAAAAAAAAAAAAAAAGTCATGTGTGTCCACATAATTTTTCTTAAGATTATATTATAAACATTCTTATTTCTTGAAATTTACCTAACTAAAATTCATATATTGTAATTTTTTTTTTGTAGACTACGTGGAGAAAGATTCGAACTAATTAGTTATAACAAAAACAAAAATAACAAAAAAAAAAAAAACATATTGGGTGGCCATATTTTTAATTTAAATAGATTACAAAAATGGTCTAGTGGAGTCCACCTATTTTTTACTAAAATAAAATGAAAGAGGATCCACTACTTCACACTTTGTCAATTTCCTTCCTTCAAAATCTCAACAAATTCCCTTTTTTCTCTGATTTTCATTGTTACTCAAATCCCATTTCAATATAAATTTAAATAGTTGATCAGTCCACAAGAAGCATTTATGTGGCCTATAATTCTAATTTTTGTTTGATTCTCATCAATTTTGAATTTTGTTGAAGACTATAAATATGAAACATAGGAACATTGCTCGCCCCTATCCTTTTAGACAAATGAAGCATAATTGTTTCGGTTTTTTTCATCATTTCGCTCAACATTGAGAACGATCTGGAGGGGGTTTGGATTCAACCATCAATTTAATTTTTGGAACTAATTGGTTAGGTTGTGATGTCTAAGACATGGTTTGAATCGTCCAATCAGAAAAATTATGGATGATAGACTCTGGTGCATCCCGACATGTATCTTTTTGTAAATCTTTATTTCACAATTGGCGTAGAGTTTATGGAATGAGAATTTTATTGCCCACCACTCATCGCGTTGATGTAGAGTTCATTGGGGACATTCGAATAAATCAAAATCTAGTCCTTCATGATGTTCTATTTGTGCCAAACTTTGCGTTCAATTTGATTTCAGTCAGCTGCTTGTTAAAAGTTGATCAAGTTTCATTACAGTTTTTCAAGGATTGTTGCATAATACAGGATCGTTCACAACTGATGATGATTGGCAAGGCTGATTGTTGTGATGGTCTATATTACTTGCAAACAGAAGAAATTGTTGCTTCCTGCTCAGTATCAGCAAAAACGTGGCATGGTCGACTTGGTCACTTATCTCAAATACACTGGGATTTTCTGATCATCCTGCAAAATTTTGTGATATATGTCCTTTAGTCAAACAAAAAAGAATATCATTTCCATTCAATAACAATGTAGTTGCCCATACTTTTGACATTGTACATTGTGATACTTGGGGTCCTTTTCAAACCCCAACATATAATGGTTTTACATTTTTCATAACAATTGTTGATGATTCTTCTAGATACACATGGATATTTCTTATGAAAAATAAATCTGATGCTTCATTGATTGTACCTCGTTTCTTCAAACTTGTGCATACACAATTTTAAGCCAATATTAAAATCTTTCGTTCAGATAATGTGCCTAAGTTAATGTTTAAGGAATTTTTTGAAAGCACAGGTACAATACATAAATTTTCGTGCGTAGAAACTCCCCATCAGAACTTTGTTGTTGAAAGGAAACACCAACACTTACTGAACGTTGCTAGATCTTTGATGTTTCAATCAAAAGTTTTGATAAGGTTTTGGGGAGAATGTGTTTTAACGGCTGCTTATATAGTCAATCAGATTCCAATGCCGCTCATACAAAACAAGACTTCTTTCGAAGTCCTACCACATAATTCCGTAGACTATTCAGTTATGCAAAACTATGGATGTCTTTGTTTTGCTTCCACATTAAAAGCTGGTCGGGAAAAATTTGCACCTAGAGCATTACCTTGTGTCTTCCTAGGCTATCCACCAGGAGTAAAGGGCTATCGTTTACTAAACACTCAAACTGATCAGGTGTTTTATATCACATGATGTTGTATTCTATGAAGACAAGTATCCATTCCATGTCTTAAAGGAAAATTAGTCACAAAGGGAGATTTTTCCATCTACTGTACAAAAATATCTGAAGCTGAATTGCCTTCTGAGCAAAACATTGAGGCCGACTCCTTAAGAGAACCTACCGATGTACTGAACATTGACACTAGAGAGCAGCTTCATGACAATACAAACAATTCAAGCGAAAATAATGTATTGCCCACAGCTGAAGAACAACTCGAAACAATCAACACTGAAACAGAACCAGTGATTGAAAAAATCAGTATATACCTCGCCGTTCAAATAGAGAACATAGGCTACCAAAAGTCCTGCAAGAATATCATTGCAACATTATCAAAGACAACCCATTATCAACACATTGTTCATTTCCTATACAAAAATACTTGAACTATGATCAACTCTCCTCCACAACAAGAAAGTATATATTGAACATCAGCTCTGAGTATGAACCAGCATACTTCCATCAAGCAATAAAAGATAGTCGTTGGAAAGCTGCCATGGACAAAGAAATTGCAGCTATGGAAAGAACACGAACATGGAATATCGTTGCCTTACCACATGGACATCATGCCGTTGGTTGTAAATGGGTGTATCGAATCAAATATAAACAAGATGGTTCGGTTGATAACTTTAAAGCACGATTAGTGGCAAAAGGCTACAACCAAATGGAAGGCATTGACTACAATGACACCTTCTCTCCAGTAGCCAAAATGACTACAGTCAAGCTCCTGTTATCCCTTGCCTCATCTTACAACTGGTCTCTGGCACAAATGGACATCAACAACGCTTTCCTAAGTAGGGATCTCCTTGAAGAAGTCTATATGAGCATACCTTTGGGTTATTATTCTACTCAAACCAATGGGATGGATCATCCTGTTTGCAGGCTAAATAAATTCATTTACGGATTAAAACAGGCTTTAAGACAATAGTACCAAAAATTTGCAGGAGTCATGTTAGCCAACGGATTTCAACAATCAAAAGTAGACTATTCTCTGTTAAAAAAAGGCAATGGAACAAAGTTTATAGCCCTATTAGTATACGTAGATGATATCCTGCTTACAGGACCATCTATCGATGAACAAAATGCTATAAAGTCATTGCTAAAAACTCAATTTCTTCTCAAATACATAGGCAATGCCAAATATTTCCTTGGATTAGAATTATTAAGATCTAGCCAAGGAATTTCAATCTCCCAAAGGAAATATGCTTTAAAAATCTTAGAAGACCATGGTTTGCTAGCAGCCAAACCAGCAGCCTGTCCAATGATAGCAAACACCAAGATAAAGGCATCTTCGGGCACACCTTTATCTGATGAAGAAGCCTCTGAGTATCGAAGGCTAATAGGAAGGCTACTGTATCTGCAAATCTCCAGGCCTAACATCCCGTTTGCCGTCCATAAGTTGAGCCAGTATGTGGCAAAACCATGCTCAGACCACTAGAAAGCTGTGATACACCTACTACTCTACCTAAAGGGAAGTGTTGGCCAAGGCATTCTTTTAAAATCCACAAGAAACTTCAAACTCAAGGCATACGTAGATGCTGACTAGGGTTCTTGTGCTGATACTAGAAGGTCAGTCACAGGGTTTTGCATATTCTTGGGAGACTCCATCATGTCATGGAAAACCAAGAAACAATCAACAATATCAAAATCCTCAACCGAAGCCGAGTACAGAGCACTCGCCAGCGTCTCAAGCGAACTAACATGGATCAGCTATCTACTGCAAGATCTACAGGTTGAGGTAAATGAACCTGCATTAGTATTTTGTGACAATTACGCAGCAATATCTATTGCGTCTAATCCAACATATCACGAACGCACAAAGCATATAGAGATTGACTGCCACTTCATCCGTGAAAAAGTAGAAAAAGGACTTATTCGCATCCTACCAATACGGTCTGCAGATTAACTGGCTAATATATTCACAAAACCAGTTGCAGCGCCTCTACTTCGATCATTTTTCTTCAAGTTGGGCATACATAACATACATTCCTGCCCAACTTGAGGGGGAGTAACAAAATACTATACATGTTTCTCTCCAACAAACTTGGTTACTTTGTTAGTTACTTTAACAACTACTTCAGCCAAGTAACTCCTTTAGTTGTTTAATCAGTTGTAATACAAAGAGTACTTTGTACTACTTAAACAAGAAAGCAAGCAAATAATAAAGTGTGATAGTACATTGACTTCACTTCATAATAACATAGGAAAATATTTATGAATTTTAAAACTTATCTTTAATTTGCTCTCCCAAAATACTTGAATCGATAACATGACATATAAAAACGTTACAAAATTCCATTATTAAGTTTTCTCAACTCTTCCCATGCACTCCCTTCATGAACCAAAGGTTCCCCATTTTGTGGTGATACATCCATGACAAAAAAAAATTCACCAATAAAAAGTATTAATATATCTTTCCTTTTTTCAGTTCAAGGAGTAAAAATTGGAACTTGAATCTTTCACCTTCAATACTTTGTAGACATAGATTATTGTTATAATTATGGCCTAAACTTTTAATTAGCTAAACATCATTTACTTCAATTTAGTTAAAATGCATAGTTGGAAAGATTAGTTAATTTGTTAAGGGATGGTTAATTAGTTAACGGAGTAATTACCAAATTTTACTATGTAACCAATCATATTCTCACTTATTGTCCACTCATTCTTCTAGTATAAATTGGTGGCCTCACTTCACTAATTAATCAAGGTTTTGAGAGAAGTTGCCAAAGATTACCAAACTTAGTTGTGTTTAAGCTTTGAAGGTTTTCTTGCAAGGAAATCCAGGTGTTTTGTGCAAGAAGGAAGGAAAAGAGAAGGCATTTGAGTCAATACACGCATTTGGAAGGGAGAAAAAGAAAGGAGGAGAAGTCTTGGAGCAATGCTCCTCTTTCTTGCATTTGGCCGAAACTGATATCCAGGTTGAGACAGAAGGGAATCAGCATCGGAGGGAGTTTCGTCGTCGTTGCTAGACAAAGGGAATCAGCGTCGGAGGAAGAGTTTTGTCGCGTTGCTAGCAATAGGAGAATCAGCGACTGAGAGGAAGTCTCTGTCATCGTTTCTCGCAGAAGAGGAGAGACCCCGATGAAGGGGGTCTCTGTCGCCGAATTCTCTGTCGTCGAATCTGCTTGTAGATTGCTGGTTCGTTGGAGTGCAGATTCATTTTGGGTACTGCGATTCTTGAAGATCAAGAAGCAGAAAGGTCATCTCTCAATAAGTGTCTCTCTAAATTTTTCCCTTATTTCTTGAAATTGCATAAGCAATTTATGACAATTTTATAAGTTATCGAATCGGCATCATTTTGTATCGTTTTTAGTTCGTATTATTGATTGATTCTGTAATTTTGAACTTGTTCTCAACACATCTTCTAATAAGATTGCCTCACTAGGCTACGCCTCAGGTGTCCGTGGATGTAGGACATACGTTCCGAACCACGTAACTCTCGATTTTGGTTTTTCTTCTATTTCTAGTTATTTTTCTTTGATTAATGCTTGGTATTTTTTTACCAATTGAGTAAAACCAATTAGTAACACTTGTAAATTCAATATTTTTGTTGTTATTAAAATCCACAAAATTGATATATGCTTAGAGAAGGTCGAAAGGAAATATTTTCAACAAATTGAACATTCTTAGAAGAGTTAAATTTTGAAATCTCAATGAGATTTTGTTAGCAATTTACACTTTGCATCCCAATTCTACGAGAAGAAAGTGTATAGAAAAATTAATGGCTATTGAAAAGAAAAAATTGCATGCAAATAAATAATATAAGTAGAGAGTAGAATAAAAGAAGACAGTTGAGAAAATTAAAAAGAAGGGCTGATGCTATTCTGGTGCGCCTGCAAAATAGAGTAACTTGGAAAACCTACCCCCTGTTCTCCAACTCCCCTATATTTAAAACCTCAGCAGACAATTTATCGACCCTTATATCACCAAGGCCATTTAATCTCGTTTCTTTGTCCAGACACACTAATGCTAACGAAAACCCGAACAACCTCAATCTTCACGCCGAGCCATAAAACACGTTATACATGTAATTCTTTGGTCATGTCATATTTAAGTCGAGAGTGATAATATCATATCAATGTGAAAATAAGAAGCTTTAATTTGTACATATTTTAGTTAATTATTGTACTTAAAGATTTGTGGTTAGGCCAAACTTATTGATTAAAATTATATGATTTCATATGTTGAATTAAGTAAAAAAGAAAGTTGGGTGATGGGAGAGAGGTGAGTGATGAAAGGAAGGTGTGTTTAATAATTTCAATGTCAATTTTGAATTCTGCATTTAAGTGAATTCAAGGTCAATTAATGAAGGCAGGTAAACTTCCTTCACATTGATTTCTCTCTTTCATGCCCACCCTCTTTTTTTAGTTGGATATGGAGTTTAGGGGTTTGAACTCCCAAACTTATTTATATGAATATAATTTTACTTAAAAACTAGTTTACCTAACAAGAATTTAAGTCTAAATAACAAGTCATATATCATATGAAAATTTTGATTCAAAAAAAGGTAATGATTTACTTGTTAAATTAAACCTAACTCCATTAATAT
This sequence comes from Cyclanthera cordifolia, assembly GCA_037832605.1. Lineage (NCBI taxonomy): Eukaryota > Viridiplantae > Streptophyta > Magnoliopsida > Cucurbitales > Cucurbitaceae > Cyclanthera > Cyclanthera cordifolia. Next base: position 12,550 of record JBBMEG010016550.1, read on the forward strand.
AAGATTCAACCAAAAGAATCAAAAATTTGAATATCTCGAATAATAATATTTTACCTGACAATGAGTAGAATGACTCATCTATCTCACGAGTATTTGATATAGAAAAAGAAAAATATGATTATTCTTCCTTAATATATTTGAATAGTTAATTAAAATTTCATATATAAATTGGTACACATACATGTTCTTCCATCCCATGCAGAGAGAAAGAAAGTCAATTCTTTTATATTAAGCCTATGTATCCACCTGGTTTTTTAAGCTGACAAAGTAATTGAAAGGCTTTAATTGGTTACAACTATACATATATATATACATATATAAACCCTTATCAAACTATAGTTTTAAAGCACCACTACCCATAGTTTGATAAGATATATAAAAGCACGAAGGCAACTGCTTCTTGTTGGTTCAAGAACATTATACCAAACAATAATGCACTTTAATGTTTCTAAAAAAGTTGACGATTTGGGGTCAAATGAGGTCCAATTCGAGTAAAGCATGCTTTATGGGAAGAAATGAAAAAAATCAAAATTTATAGTTAGTTAATTGAGTGACACATAAAATAAAGTATAATTGAAGGAAGACTACAAATATCAGTCAATTTTTAAATGTGTATACTATTGTTGTGCTAATTCAAACAATACTGTTTTAAAAGCTTTCATTTCACTTTATAGGTATTGTTGGGATCTCATAATATCGCACATCGGTAAGGTGGAGAGTCCTCCAACCATATATAACACAAGGTGGGTTACTCCTCTCATTGTCAATTGGTTTTGAGATGGATGTCCATACACTTTCTAAGTTGGTATTAGAGCCTTTGAGATCCGTTTCAAGATTGGCAAAAATTTGTTAAATGATAAATTCAATCCAATGCAATTCTTCTTTAAAAATTTTAAAAAGTATTTAATAAGTCTCTAAACATTGATTTTCCGACTATTTTTCTACATTTGCACTCAAGAACACAATAATACAATCTATAGAACAAATCTTGTTCGAACTAGTTTTTTAATCGACTAGTTGTCAAGGAACACATAAAATTAAATGTTTAATGATTCTTCCCAACATTTGACTTTATATCTAAATAAATAAGTTTTCAGGCATTCAATTTTGTGTCTAGTATATCCTTACTTAGGCATAAAGTTGCAAGTCGAATACTTAATTAGACATGAGTATTCAATTTTATATAGTAATGATTTCTTAGTTATATAAAACACCAAGTTTCATAGACGGGTTACACATAAAAATGCAAGTTTTAGAAGCTGAACTAGTAGATTAATCTAACAAAAAAATATTGCCCCTAATCGAAAGAGATTTTATTTTCCACATGGAAATTGTTGCGATACAAATCAAATTATCTCACATCCGTTAGATGAGGGAAAGAACAATGAGTATATATATTCAATTGACTATTTTTTGTTTTGGTAGCAAAAATAGGGACGGGAAAGTCATTTCTCGACTCCACCCTGCCCCGTAGACATCTCCAAACTCAACTCAACAATCATTATCGAACTATTTTATAATCTTGTAAGATTCATTCGAGAGGTTATTTCTTGCGAAGATAGATGAGGTTTAGATATTGTTATACTTCCTTATCTTTAAGTTCGTTTCTTTTTTGTTTTTAACTTGTAAACGTCAAATGTTAGGCATTTCAAGAAAAAACTTTAAATGTGTTTTAACCAATAGATAATAAAATAGCACGTTAAAATCAAGCAATAGATAGAACTTTCAAACATAGAGAATAAAAGGAAGATATAATTTACATAAGTTGGGTATAATTAATCAAAAGATGATAATAAGTGCAATAGTTTGAAAAGGTGAAGTTAGAGGGGGAAGTAGTTGTTGAGAGTTATGAGAATAATAAGTTCATTGAGCAACCCCAATTGTGGAAGTTGGAGTTATTATATGTATTAAAGGATCCTTCCATAGATATATTCAAAGCAAACCTTTCCTAAGCCTTCAACTGTGTGTGTATTTACTAATTTCCATTCATTTATTTTCTTCAACCTCCTCTCCCATCTCCCTTTCAATAAATATATTTCCTTTCCTTTTATTTCTAGGCATCAAAATCAGGTGGTTTGAATGCATCTATAAGGAAAGTGTGTATAACATTTTTTTCTTTTTTTCCTTTTCTCATTAATAGCTCATCACAAGTTGGTTACAACTTCCACATCCTAGGCATAATGAACCCTTGGCCGCCCCCCTTGATCTTTCCATGCAAGTAGGTAATGTGTTTAAATTATAGTTAAAATATTGGGATACACTTACTGACGCGTTGGTTCAATTGTTTGATAATAATTCAGTTTAACACCACGTCACATATTCAATCTTAAAAATTGATATTTGATTTTTATTTATTAAAAAAAAAGAGTAGTTCAACGATATTCGTATAAATTTCAATAATTAAGAAATTATGGATTAATCCGATCCTTACCTCCGTTGTTGTAAATTCAAAATATATATATGGTAGGGTTTTAAATGATGAACAAGTCAACCATATGGAACATAATCTATTAAACACAAAATCAAAAGTTAAAATATTATTATTTAAGTATCATTTTAATATCTATACTTTTAAATCTTATCCCTTTTACTCCTAAATATTCAAATTTATTGGTATCTTTAATATTTAAATATTTTCATAAAAATTAATCAAGCAGCAGTTTTCAGCAAGGAAGAACACGACATAAAAACACATTTTAAAACAACATTAACAAAAAAAAAAAAAAATGAGAATAGATAATTACACTATACTCAAGGTGATCACGCTCGTCCCTATGGCATTTTGAATGGAGCATACTTTCAGAATTCAAGTCATCAACCAACCGTGTGATCCCTTGGAGACACGACATTAACAATTTTGAACATTGGTTTATAAGATTACTTTCAAAAAACTAAAAGCTAACAAATAATTTTAAGTTTTATTTAAAAAAAAAAAAACCTATAGAACAATTGGATTCTTTTCACATTTTGGAAATTATTTATTAATCTAGCCAAATTTTGAACTTTAAGAAAATTCATTCACTCAATTAAAATAATTTTCTAAATTTTAAAATATAGTACTTTCTTCCATTTATCCTACATAAGCTACCATTTTCGTCATCTCCCTCCACGTTACTGTCCTCCGGCTATTCTTCTTCTTAGATGTCATTGTCATGTCAACGATTGACGATCTCTCAGAATACCAACCGTTATGAAAATGAAACAAAATGAAAAAAAAACTGTGAAAATATTAGATAAAACATGACGGTTTACGCGGTTTACTAATAGCGTATTAGCTACATCTATGAACATATGAAACAATTATTTTATTAATTTGGATATACATTATATAGATTGTCCATCACATGGGACTGGGATTTTATGAGACTTATCTACCCACTCTCATAAAAATATTATTACAACATATGGTTCAATATACATAAAAGTCCAATACAAAGACATAAACTCGATGACATATTTTATAGAGATCCCTGAGTGGCTAGTGAAAGACCCTCGTCTAAAAAATCTTGGATTATCATATTTCAAGGTATATCTCAACATAAACAGTGTGGGTGATAGCATAACAATTCTTCAACATCGATTATCGTGGAGACCAAGTAGAATCTTCGTCTTAAGTCATCTTCTCTATTGCACGATGTACGCAATCACCCTGAAGATTAAAAAACCCATGGATCCACGATAACTCTCGAAATGGTATATTCTCAATCTCAAGTTATAGTCGACGTCGGAGAAAACTATAGATACTATATGAAGTCGGCGGTAGTGACTCTTTCTCAATCAGCTTTATGTTTTCTTCCTTCATTTATGTCCCCCGTGTTAGGGATTATGCCTCAAAAGGTCTAATGTTTATAATTAAAGAATAAAACATTTAATGTTGAACATTTAGTGTTATATTTTGGTTATTAATAAAAGTTATTATTTCCATTGATTGTGCATTTAATATTCAAATGTCATTCCACTTTATCGCATTAATGGGATTAACGACGATATATTCATGGTTATTTAGATGAACACTTGGACAAGTATGTGGAACATATAAGAGGATCTAGTTCCAAATTAATATCTTAAAGCATTTACAGTATATAGACTAAGGCTAGGACGCCTAGGTCCTAGTGATAGTGTTGGTACTATACACTTTGTAAGGGTTGTAGATTACCTGATCTTGGTTGTTTATGTGAAGACATGTGAGTGGGGGTGCCTATAAAAAAATGATTCGCATAAATTACTTTGCTAAGGGTGATCATATGTTGATGTGATCTTAATCCTGAGTAGATTGTGAACTCATACTTTAAGAATCGTCTGATGTGCATCAGTGAGACCAGCCAAACAACGTTGGGTTAATAAGCCTTATATGTTGGAAATTGTCGTAGTGAGTGGCTGAGAAGCGAATGTCATAAGAAGAAATCCACGTCTTCCTAAATCTTGAGGAAGATGCATAGTTATACCCTTAAAAAATGATTTTGAGGCTTGAACAAAGGGATTTCGCCTCTTATTGGCCCGAGAGAAAACTGAGTTTTAATGGGACTATAAACACCTATTCATTAAAGGAATCAGTGGAGCTTAAGAAGAAACATGTAACCAAGCGGGTAAAATGGATCTTTTATTACGAACAAGTTCGTGAAGAATCACAGGGTAGATCGATTATATCCGTGGACATAACTTGTCATATAGTGCACAAGAGTTCAACATAGACCTTTAGTGGAATAAACTTGAACTTAATAAATATAGATTGAATCCCGAGTCATTGTAGCTTTTAGCCTATTAAGTCCACCCGTCCCTGCACTATTTGGAGATAAAATTAATTAGGAAAATTTAATTTATTGGATAAATTTATTATAAATAGTTATTGGATAATTATTTATTAAGAGATCACAATACTAAATATGTTGGACCTATTGATTGGTTTAACAATTTATTGAATAATTATTAGATGGAAAATATTAATTAATATGTTAGACATATTAATTGGATAAATAATTATTGGATGATTGTTAAAGTAGATAATATATTTGATATATTAATTTAAGAAATTTATTTATTTATGATATATTAGATATATTATGGGATTAAGATTTAGTGAATAAATATAAATTAAAAATAAACAAAACAATATATGGAATATGTTGTCAATTTTCAAATTCCTCTCCGTTAATTTGGGGATGGAAATTTTGAAATTGGTATTTAAATGGGAAGAAAAAATATTTGATTTTATCTCAATATCTTTTAATATTGTGTATTGAAATATATTATATTTTTCTGATTTAAATATTCATTCTCTACTATAAATAGAAAGCATAGAAGATCTTCATTCTCATCTCACTCAGTTAACAATCTCAAAGAGAGGAACCCCTCTGGAAGTCGAAATCTTTTTTTCTCTTATAGTTAGACCTATGATAAAATTTCAAGCTCCCTTCTTTAAAAGGCTTCCCACCAAGCATAAAGACCTGCTAAATTAGATCAGAGGCTTTAGTCAATGTAAAATACTAGCCAGATTAGATCAAAAGAGATCAATCAAGATAGTCTAGGGAATAGATAGTTCATACTCAACAAAAAGACCCGCTAGATTAGATCAGACGCATTAGCCAATGTAAGTAAGGTTAAACAATAACATGTCAGTCACCTAGGTTCAAACATGTAGATTAATTTGATTAATCGAGAATAATTAATTAGATTAATGATTGGTGAAAAGTTTTGTTGTTCACACGCTTCTGCCGCGTTAAAAGCATACTTCTACTCTCTAGCTAATATCTCAACAACTTATGATAATGACGATGACTAGAGTTCCAAAGAAATTTAAAGTCAGTTAGAAAGCACTAATCGTTGGTGGTTGGAGTTGAAAAAAATTTGTAGTTGTGATTTTTACGCATGTTTGGACGATAACTATGTTTCTATCATAAAACCCTTGCATAGTACAAGGAATTTTAAGCTTTATGGATGTAAAAAATGGAAAGAATACAAATTTAGGAAAACACAAAAGGGTATTATAATACATATAGTATAACTATTAATATTGTATTATGTTGTATTATGTTATAGGAAAAATATTTTCCAAGATACTCGGCAAGGCCTATAACCTCTCGAAGAACAACCGAAGTGACTCTGACCCCCTGGGAGGTCGGCTAAAGGAGGTCTTGACCTCTAAAGGATCGGCCAAGCCTATTCTAGCCCCCTTAGGGGTCGGCCAAAGGAGGCCTTCACCCTCTAGTGTTGGCCAAGCCCATTATGACCCCCCGAGGTACGCCAAAGGAGGCCTTGACCTCTAAGGGATCAGCCAAGCCCATTTCTACCTCCTAACGGCCGGTCAAAGAAGACCTTGAGCCCCTAGAAGATTGGCTAAGCCCATTCTGACCCCCCCGAGAGTCGGCCAAAAGAGGTCGAGACCCCTAGGGATCGACCATGGAGACTTTGACCTTCGGGGGATGGCCAAGACCATTCTAGACCCTCCGAGGGTTATGGTGACCTTGAACCCCTAGGGGTCAGCCAAGGCCGATTAGGCTCTCTACAGTCTCCCTAGGTAGGCTATGACCTACTAGGGGTCGACCAAGAAGGCATTGCCCATCGGGGTAGACCAAGCTCAATCGGACCGCCTAGAGGCTGGCCAAAGGAGGCTGAGACCCCCTTGGGGTCGATAGTGGCCTTAACCCCCGAGGGTCGGTCAAGGCCAATTTGGCCCTTCATGGGGCCGACCAAAGTAGGTTTGACACCCCGAGGGTCGACCATGGAGATTAGGACGCTTGCCAAAAGTCTACCATGTGGATCCGTTGATACTGCTAGGAGCTACGCCGAGAGGGCCAGAACCCCCACTTTGAGGATGAGCCATGGAGGTGATGACCCGTAAGGGTTGACCGAGACCAAAGTCGACCTCCAAGAAGATCGGTCGAGTAGGCGAAAACCCATAGAGTTGACAATAGAGGTAAGAACTCTCCCATGGTAGAGTCGATCAAGTTCAATTAACCCAACCATTGCGTCATAAGGTAGCAGTGGTCGAGAGTTACAACAAGAAGGCCTTGATCCCTTGAGGATCAACCGTGGAGGTTAGGACTCTCTCCAGAAGTCAACGAAGTCCAAAGCGACAACGGGATCCACAAATAACTGTCAGGCCCCCTCTTTAAGGGACTGTGGAAATGTAGACCCGCAAGGGTCGACGAGACCAAATCCGACCTCTAAGGAGATCGATCAAATGGACCAACCCCAATGGGTCTGCCATGGAGGTTAGAACTATTTTATGGATGATTCGACCAAGTCCAAGTAACATTTAGTATCGTTGCACCTGTCAGATGTAACGTCCTCGAGTTACACTGAGAAGGCTACACCCTAAAGGGGTCAACTATGGAGGTGAAGACTTGCAAATGTTGACCAAGTCCAAGTAACCTCCAAGTCAAGACAGTTACACCTCTAAGGAGTAACGGTCAGAGGTTATGCTGGTATTCATTCTCGATATTGGCAGACATTTGAAACGGCTGACCATTAAGTCACCATTAAGTGAGCTTCAACGGTTACAAGTTCGAATGGTATAAGATGTCAGACCATTCTTCATTTGAATCCAAGTTAAACTTCGCGAACAACCCTTGTAAGTTGTTCTAAGTTCTAAAAGCTACCTATAAATTATTCTCCTAAACACTTATTGACTTGGGCATCAAAAGCGTTGTGGCTCACGCCACATCAATATGCTAAAGTTTTTTTCATTTTAGAGGCTTCTAGTTCTCAATAACAAATAAATTGTACCGATTCTAGTTGATAATTTTTTTGCATCAACAGTTGACGCCGTCTGTGGGGACGAGTAGTGTTTTACCCAAAAAGCTTAACCTTTACACTTTTTCTGCAAAAATGTACAACGTTGAAAACTACATCCAAAACTTTGTCAATGGAGAGTTAGATGTCAAACAAGCTCCTAGGAGATTTTCCACCAAAGGACATGACATAGTTCATGTCAATAACCACCCGGATCCTAAGGGTGGAGTGCCTAGGCAGCTTTGGAATAATAATTGCAAGGGATGACGGAGAACTGGGGTCATCTGATGGAGCACTCCAACATCCTCCGCCAGCTCAGGCTACCATTGCTGAGAACCAACGGGCACCGCAGGCGACAGAAAGGCAACGATCCACTAAGAAGAAGGCTGCAGCGTACAAGAAAACACCTTTGGTTTAGGATCCTGCCAAAGAGCAAAACCCAAACCGTTGAGGCCCCGAGAAAGGCTCGTTCCAAACACCAGAGAATCGGTCAAATAACTTCGATTGAGCGGTAATGATCAAAGGAATGAGCACTCGGTCCACCAAAGAATCGGTTCTCGAATCGAAGGACACTCTAAAACTCAATCGATCAAGAGTAGCCAGCCATGGATCACTTTTCAATGGTCATCCACCAAGCTTCTTTCAAGGACCCCAAGTGCCTAGAAGACGGGATTAGACTTAAGGGCGGACCTGATAGAAGTGAGGCAGTACCTGTACAGAAGGGAGGCAGTACCTATCGGAGCCAAAGACCAACCTTGATTAGCTCATCTTCTTCTCCTTCAAGATCAACTGGAAGATATGAAGAAAGCACAAGACCAGAACGGACTCGACCTAAACAAATTAGTCGATCAGGTCGAATTTCCTTTCACTGACGAAATTATAGAGGAATCCGTCCCAGAAAAATTCAAATTTTTGAAAATCAAATCATATGATGGGCCTATGGATCCCGTAGAGCACCTAGATTCTTATCCGGCATAAATGGAACTCTTTGGAGTTTGAGATGCAATCAAATACCGAGCGTTCTCATTCACTAACCCATCAAGGATATGGTTCAGGTAGCTCAAGCAGAAGTCTATTTTATCATTCAGGAAGCTTGCTAGAGTCGTTGTCATACAATTCTTGAGTGGGCGAGATCAGAAGGAGTTGGTCACACATCTATTAACTGTGAAGCAAAGAAGCCACAAGATCCTTCAGAAGTGCATAGCACGCTTCAACTACGAGGCACTGCAGGTCAAAAGGTACACCAATGGTACGACCCTTGCAACGGTTGTAGCTGAACTCAAAGACTGAAAGTTCATGTGGTCACTAGAAAAGAAAGCCTCGCTCAGATATGCCGAGCTATTACTCGGGCACATAAATACATGAGTCCGGGGAAACTTGCTAACTCTCGAGGAAATATTAAAGGTAAGTGCTCTATTCTGGAGCGTGAGAAGAACTCAAACTATCGTGAGTCTGATTATAAGAAGTCACGAAAGCGGAGGGTGAAGAAATGCCTAGTAAAGAAAGAGATGACCGACTGGAAAGAAGTACTACCCAGCCGGTTCGAGAAGAACATTCCAACAGTGGTACCAGTAGAGCATATCTTGATGGAAATTCAAGATAATGAGGTTTCGAAGTGGACGAGCAAGATCAAAGCGGGGTCCAACAAGCGAAATAAGGCGAGTATTGCCTATTTCACAGGGATCATAGTCACACAACCTCAGACTGCTATGATTTGAAGAAGTCCATAGAGTTCCTTATTCGAAGTGGACACTTGGATAAGTACGTGGGAGAAGGTGTAAAGGCATTTGAGTCCCCTAACCAAATAAGGGAGGTAAAAAATCACCATCACCTCAAGAGATCAGAACCATCATTGTTGAACTTCTTGGAGGAGAATCCAACTAAAGTCACAAAGAGAAAGTGAGGCAAGCGAAGGGCATACTCAAAGGTGAAGAGGTACATGTGACAGAAGTTGTTGATCAGCTGCTCAATTTCACTACGATGCTCTAACCACACAACGACGGATTGGTGGTGTCCCTAGTTGTCTCTAACATCCGCATTAGGAGATTTCTCATCGATGGGGGTCGTTCGGAGAACGTGTTATCATTGAAGGCTTATGACGCCATGAAGTTGGGAAGAAAAAGGCTCAAACCCAATGCAACACCCTTGATCGGGTTCGGTGGGAGCACTCTAACCCCCAAAGGTTGAATTGCACTTTCACTGACATTTGACGAAGGGGACAACATAGTCCTCCATTTTGTGAATTTTCTGGTGGTGAACGATAATTTTGCCTACATTACAATATTAGGAAATCCATCATACACGAGTTAAGGGCAGTCGCATTAATCTACCACTAACGAATGAAGTTCCCGACTCTTATGAGGGTAAGGCGAGTCGAGGAGAGCATATGTTTTGAACGGAATGTTCCCACACAGCCCTACGCAAAGTAAAGGCCATCGAAGAGGAATCAGTACTAGGTGAGGCTCTCAAAGAGGCTTTCATTGAGGAGGGTCCGTACTTAAAGATAGATCTAAGTATTTCCTCAAGGGGAGCTGAGCGAGGGAGATGACAGCCTATCGAAGAGTTAGAAGTTGTACACTTGTTGAGCGAGACACTAACTGTTAGCATTGGTACCAGATTGGATTCAGAGAAAAGAGCAATTCTACTTACGTTTTTATGAAAAATACGAACGTGTTTGCTTAGTTCGCTGACGACATGCTAGAGGTAGATCCGAAGGTCATGGTCTCATGACTAAATGTTGACCGAGATCATAAGACGATACGATAGAAATAGAGAGCGTTGAACAATTAACGTAATGAAGTTGTAACCAAACAAGTAGAAGAGCTATTAAAGAATAAGTTCATTCGAGAGGTACACTACCCGGAATTTCTCTCCAACGTCGTTCTGGTAAAAAAATGAATGGTAAGTGGAGGTCATGCATTGACTTTACTGACTTCAACAAAGCCTGTCCAAAGGACATCTTCCTACTACCTCCCATAAACCAATTAGTGGATGCAACGGCAAGGCATAAGTTGTTAACCGACGCCTATTCATGATACAACCAGATCAGGATGTACTTTGATGATCAGAAGAACACGTCCTTCGTCACCAGAAAAGGCATGTATTGTTACAATGTGCCTTTCGACCTGAAGAATGTAGGCACTACCTATCAAAGGCTGGACAACAAGATGTTTGCCCACTTGATTGGAAGGAGCATGAAAGTCTATGCGAATGACATGCTGGTAAAGAGAAAATGGGCAGTCAACAAGATGTTCTAGTGTTCTCTCGTTTATTAAAATTTTAGTGTCCTCCACATTTTGTTGAGAAAATCCCCAACGTCACCTAAGACGTAGCTGACCCCCTTCCTTGAGTACTTAGTGGAAGGGAAGCTACCAGAAGATAAGAAGGAATCCTGATGTCTAAAATTCAAGGCGTCTAAATATGTGGTGCAAGAGATAAGTTGTACAGGAGGGAGTACTCTTTACCTCTCCTTAGATGCTTAAATCTCAGCTAGGCCATTTATGCGATGCGGGAAGTACAAGAAGGCTTGTGTGGCAATTATGAAGAAGCCAAATCCCTAGCCAAAAATTTAATTAGACTGGAGTACTTTTAGACGACCATGACTGAAGACTCCAAGAAGTATACACGTGCATGTGAAATGCCAAAGATTTGCTACCATCCAAAGACAACCGCCCGAGGTCCTTTACAAGCATAATGTTACCATGACCTTTTGCATAGTGGGGGGTAGACCTTATAGGACCCTTACCAAGCGGAAGAGGTTAAGTTAAGTTCACAGTAGTAGTAGTTGATTACTTCACCAAATGGGCTGAAGCTGAGGCGCTAGCGACCATCACTGAAAAGAAGGTGACTGAGTTCATTTAGAGATGCATAATCTATAGAATTGGGATACCTTGAACCCTGATCAGATATAATGTGAAGCAGTTTGACAACCAGGCTTTCTAACTGTTCTACTTTAAGCTAGAGATCTAACACTATTCTCATCGCCAGCTCACCCACGGCCTAATGGGAAAGTAAAGGAAGTTAACAAGATCATCAAAAGAATCTGAAGACCAAGCTCGAAAGCTTAAAGGGTCTTAGGCAGAAGAGCTCCCAAAAGTATTGTGGCCATACCACACGACACCCAGGACGTCGACAGGCGAAACCCCCTACTCACTAGCATTTAGGGTAGTAGCGGTTATCCCAGTCGAGATAGGACTTTCGTTCTCGTGCATTGAGTCTTTCAACCCAACAAAAAATGATCAACAACTGCAGATGCGCCTAGATCTCTAAAAAGAAAGAAAAGATGCATTGGCCCAATACAAAGCATAATTGATAAGTATTAAAACTCCAAAGTAAAGACGAAGCGCTTTCAAGTAGGCGACTTGGTGTTGTAAAAAGTAATGTCAAACATCACAGAAATCAACAATTGCGTCCTAGGTCCAAATTGGGAAGGACCATATCAGGCCACCAAAATTGCTCGCCCATGCATTTAGTACCCGAGGATATGGACAAAAATAAGGTCCTCCATCCTTTGAATGTGACATATTTGAAAAAGTATGGTCAATAAAATGTAATTCAAGTTCTGAATAAAGTTGGCTTTTTTTTTTTCATCATTCCAAAAGCTCTCTTAGTTTAAGCTTTATTCTATTGATTTCATCGTAATGCAAAAAGCATAAATTAGGGGGTAAGCAAGAGGGGAGAACAGATAAGTACTCGAGAAAGTTAACATTCCATTCCAAAATTCAAAAATTGGGAAAGAAAAAACTAGTACGCAACAAGCAGCAAGGCAAAAGTGCTTAGAAAAAGTTCTACTTTAAAGATTACATCAAAAAGCAATTAGTCATCAAGTGCTTCAAGAGCCACGCCTACTAGAGCTGGGCCTACTCGGTTCGACCTGAGTGGGATCAAATCTAGCTAAAAGGGAGCCCAAACAAAAAAAGTCACTCTTAAGAATGCCTCAAAAGATACGAGAGTCATAGTAAGCGACACGTACAGAATTATTGGGAAGCCTGGACTCGAAGGCTGGAAAAGAAGGGTCAGGTACCTTCTCAGCTGTATTAGCACAAAGTGACTTGAAAAGTTGAAGAATGCTTCTTTCTTGGCTAACTTGGTGAAGGGCTCTCTTGCCTTCAGTAGAAACTAACTCTTGATGAAGCCGAGCTATGGTAGACAAGTCATCCTTACAAGCATGAGCAACTAAATTTTAGCCGCCTCAGTAGAAGTCCAAAGATCAGATGACAGCCTCGGTCGCACGCTGAGCTTCTTGAGCCTGAGCTAATTCCCACTTGAGCTTTCAGAGTTAGAAGTCCATGAGGAACGTGTATAGTGCAAGTCCTCTAATAAATGTAGTGAAGCTGCTAAAAGGCTCCCAAAGAGAATAAAGTCAATTTCAAGACAACCATAAAAATGCAGTTGAAAGCAAGGTTAACAAATATACCTCATGCATCAAGCAGGCTCTTTTCCTCAAAAAATGGGAGGGATCCCAGTCGAGAATTTAATGAGAGGAGTTTCAACTTCACACTATAGGCTAGAACAAAGCTCTTTTTCTCGGCAACATCCAAAGTAGGGCGGTAAGGCCCTGATAGAAGGTAAGAGTCAAAACTAGGAGCATGACCAAATGAAGGCTTTCGAGGAGCGTGTGGACTGTGACGAGCAAGAGAGAAAGCATCATTTGAGAGGGTGCTTGTCCCGCCATAGTTAAAATTCTCCTTAAGGTCCAAGTCATTGGGAAGCTCCATGAAAAAATGATCATTCTCTTCACCAATAAGAGGATGACCCTCCAAAGTAGGGTCCACCGTCTCATTGGTGAGAAGCCTAACAGAAAGATTGAAGGGGTAGCAAGCTCTGCATCAAAGGCACACCTTAGTGTAGGCTCATAATCCATAGCCTTTAAAACAACAAATAAGGCTTTAGTGTAGTAAAGCATCAACTAGTGTAGTAAAGCATCAACCTAATTGGAAGAGACTAGTCAAAGCAATCTACCTGGGCTTCGATCCTCATTCAAGTCTGGAGAACCTAGGTCTGCGTCATGAGGCATAGAAGATTCTAAAAGACGATTATAAAGAGCCAAAGACTTAGTGGTCAAGTACTAGTCACTATGGATAACCGTAGCCGGGAAGGTCATGACAAAGCATAGAACTTCATCACCTGAAAGCGTATGGTTAACTTCCTATGCACTGCACAACAAAACAAATTCTAAGCAGGGTGTATCCGTAAGTGTAAAAGGCGAAACAAACAAAGGTCATACTTTTTGTCCCAAAGGCGGTGGGAATAGTCATTAAGGCATCAGTACAAGGAACGGTACAAGAGCCAGTTGAAAAAAACCACCTGTCATGCCAAGATTTTTGGAAGTTGGGATAGGAGACTAGTGGAGAAAGTCTGTTACGTAGAGTAAGGTATCCTATAGTCATGTGAGGGTGCTGAAAAAACTAGTATAGGAAAAGAAAACTATTAAATGTTGTGAGCTCCAAAGAACACATTCCCTCGGGAGTCATTGCAACAGAGCCAGCCCAGTCATGCACAGAAGCTCCTGGAGATAAGGGATAAGAGGTAACCAAACTCCCCTCTCAAACATAGTTGTATAAAGAGCCACCTCATTAGAGGGAGGATTCCTATAGTCTTCTTACGCAGCTGTTAGCCTAAGAGTCACACTAGAAAGGATGCAGTAGTCCATCCTTAGTTTATCTAAGTCACCTTGGGTCAAGACTGAGGCAACTAGTTCAGAGCAAGATCCAACCACCAACGCCCTACGCCAAGTCCTTTTTTGAGAAAAGAAGGATAAAGTGGGACGAGTTTCATTCTCGTAGTCGAAAGATAGAGCCATGAGTAAGATTCAAGAAGCGCACCTAAAAAGAGCCAAAAATCCAACAAATGCTAAAAAAGTGGTGAGTCTCTAATAAGAGAACCTACTTTGCCAAAACTGCAAAGATGTGCCAAAAGGTGGTGGGTCTTTAGTGAGGGAACCCAATAGGCCAATTTTTTTTGAAAAGTGTTAAAAAGTTTCAAGACTCGAAAAAGAGAGCACGGTTAATACAAAAGAGCAAAGATAGAGGCTTACTTTGAAAACGTTTGGTAAAGTACATAGAAAGGTGGCAAGACTCAAATAGAGAGCCAACTTAGAGAAATGGTAAAAAATAGAGGCTTACTTTGTAAATTTTCAAAAAAGTACCTGGTAAAAAGTCAAAAAATCACAAGGCAAGCCTACTTGGTACAAGAATTTAGCAAAGTATAAAAACTCAAGAAGAAGCCCTATTTAGTGCCCACAATTTCGAAAATACATACATGGAGGGCGCCAAAATTTGGAAAAAGTGTCTAAAGTAAGGCCAACAATTCGAAAGGGTACACATGTATAGACAAAAATTGAAAAAATGTACATACCTAAAAGCCGGTCTCCAAGGAAGGTACTTTGAAAAATTCCAAGTCCAAAATAAATCTTCGCAAGATCAAAAAATCGTGAATGACAAGGTAGGGGGAGAAGTTTGAATTTTATGGAATTTTCAAATTATGGAAAAAATAAATTCAAGGGAAAATCTCTTAAGTGAGGATATATTCCTTAAAAGATAATATGATTTTTTGGATATGAAAATATTATTT
The DNA here is from genome assembly GCA_037832605.1 of Cyclanthera cordifolia. Classification (NCBI taxonomy): domain Eukaryota; kingdom Viridiplantae; phylum Streptophyta; class Magnoliopsida; order Cucurbitales; family Cucurbitaceae; genus Cyclanthera; species Cyclanthera cordifolia. The sequence continues at coordinate 27,853 of JBBMEG010016550.1, forward strand.
AGGAAGACATATTCTTAAAATAAGAATATGACCTGTTTAATATAAAAAATCCTTTAAACCAACATTTTTCACAAACTTGAATTCGGCTTCATAAGAAAAAAAAAATTAAAAGAGAAGTGTTATTCCATAAGCAAAGAAATCCAAGGCACATGTTACTCTTCAAATTTCGGCAATAAAAATAAGTCTAAAAATGAAGAATGGGGGTAAATGTTATAGAAAAAATATTTCACGAGATACCTTATAAGGCCTAGAACCTCTCGAAGAACAACTAAAGTGACTCCGACCCCATGGTATGGAAGCCTTGACCCCTCAAGGGTTGGCCAAGACCATTCCGGCCCCTCTAGGGGTTGACCAAAGAAGGCCTTAACCCCTCCCCCCCCCCCCCCCTGAGGCTCAGCCATGGCCAATTCGACCCCTTTGGGGTCGGCCAAGGTAGGCTAGGACCCTCGGGGGTTAGCCAAGAAGGCCTCGATCCCTCGGAGATCGGCCAAAGGAGGTCGAGACTTCTAGGGGTCGTCCATGGTGGCCTTAACCCCCAAGGGTAAGGCTAATACAACCATTTTAGGGGGCGACCAAAGTAAGTGTGGGGAGGAGGGGGGGGGGGGGGGGGGGGGGGGGGGGGGGGGGGGGGGGGGGGGGGGGGGGGGGGGGGGGGGGGGGGG
>JBBMEG010016561.1:0-28507 GCA_037832605.1 Cyclanthera cordifolia
CTTTTCTTTTTCATTTTTTCCCTTCAAAAATAGAATGACATTCTTTTTTGTTTCTAATATTTCTTCATTTTACCGTCAAAAAAGAAAAAAAAAAATCTTCATTTAATTTCTTAATCTTTTTTCTCATTCAAGTTTAGTTTTTTTTTTTTTTGCGAAAAAAAAAATAAACGTATAAAACTTAAAGCAATGGGAATAAGAATCGTAATTACGAAGAGTGAAAGTTTATGATAATATATATAATTATTATATTTTAAACAGTTACTACTTTAAATATTTTAGAGAAATTGGTTTTGAATGTTTATGAAGATTTTATAAACGAGCTTTTATAATCAATATTTATAAATCTTATACAAACGAGCTATTATTACAATTTCTTTTATATAATCACTTAAAATAACTCCTCATTTCTAAACACTCAAAATAAACACTCTGCAATTTTACAAACAAACATCCTCTTAGTCTCTTAAAATTATTTTAATTTTGCATAAAAAATATAGTCAACATTGGCTTGCCACCAATACTTTGTTTTATCAATTATTGAAAGAAAATTTGTATTTGTTATCATGGTCCATGATTCGACTATATTTTTTTTATTTTAAAAAAATGATTGACTTCAAATATCTCCCCCACAGACGTCTTAACTTACGAATAAAATGTATTAATATAGTTTCAATTACATTAATTTCATACAAAAATTTATATGTAGATCATCACAGAACAGTTTTTTTAATTAAAAATGAAATGAAAAATTTCAAGGTTTCTAGCTCCTCTTCAGCACAGTCGAGTCCTCAGTTAGGCACTATCATGCACGAGCCTTTCGGCCAGTGCCTCATGTGCCGCTGCCCCCTCAGTTTGCGTGTCAATCTCATTTTTTAGGGACTTGAGTAATTTCAATTTTTCGAGCTTCGTGGTTGATATATTAATTGTTTTAGTTAGTGCCTTAGTATTGCTATGTTGTGCCTTAATAGACTACTTAATAGTTTCTAAACCTCGATTGAGCATTGTACTTTACTCTGTCAGGTAAAGACTCGTTGCTTCAGGTTTAACTCTCTCTCTGTATGGGAGTTCTCTCTCTACATGGGAGTTACTTGTAGTGGTTGAGTGGGTGTTGTTCCTATTTTTAGAAATTGTTTGTGGTGGTTCCTAGTAGATGGTGGAGAGCGTCTTGATTTTCCGGTGAAAAGTGTAGGCATTAGTCGTTAAAATCATCAAATTTTGCGTCAACAATTGGCTTTGTTCAATACAATGGATGATATTGTGGATAGGTGAAGAAATTTCAATCTTACTTACTAGGAGAATAGTGGTGTGACCCTTGTTGCTAATGATCCAATGTACGAGAGGGAGTCTATCGATCGTTGTGTTATGATGCGAGCAGTTACATCTAAGAGGGTTCACTTTGATACTTTCCGGTCTATCATGAAATCGGTATGGAAATGTCATGTAGACACGAGGCTAGAATTGGCGGGGGAGAATATGTTTTTTGTACAATTTCGCACAATAATGGAAAATAGGCGAATACTAATGAACGACCCTTGGTGTTATGATAAAGCGCTATTGATTATGGTTACTCCAAAGTCGGACGAACAGGTCAGCTCCCTTAATTTCTCTTATGCTGAAATGTGGATCCAGGTACACAATATCTCGTTTATTTGTAAGATCAGTACCATGGCTAGAAAAATTGGTGAAATGGTTGGCAAGGTCATGTGTGTCGACGCTGATGAAGATGGGCGAACAGGCCGTGTTTTACGAATCCGAGTGACAATCGAAGTTACAAAGCCATTAACTAGAGGGGTGAAGGCTATGATAGGGAATTGTGGTTTTGTTTGATGTCTCATCCAATATGAAAGACTTGCGGATTTCTCTTATATGTGTGGAATAATTGGACATTCTCGTAAAGAATGCTCAATGGTGGTGGAAGGATCCAATCCGGAGAGTTTTCAATATGGGGCCTGGCTAAAAGCCAAGAATTTTTACGGTCTCGTAAGGAGACTCAGAACTTGGCGGGTACTGAAAGTGTGGCAGAGCAAAAAGATGGGGGTCATTGCAGTGGACTGCACAAGCCGGAAATGTTGGAATGGGGGCAGCGTAAAGAAGGGAGAAGTAATAGAATGAGCTGGAAGAAAGCAGTGGATGTGCAGAATCTAACCATAGCTGATGAAATAAACCAAGGTCTTTCGAAGGAACAAGGCCAGTTGGCGTCTGAGACGGTCCTGTCTGAACAGAATGGTGTTGGATCAGAAATAAACAAAGATCATCAAGCACTAAAATGTGGGATGGAAATTGCTAATGTTCTACCAAGGACAAAAGTAAAATTAATTTCTCCTAGAAGTGTAAAAAAGCATAAAATAGAGGAGGTAGGGTCTGGGCAGAATAATATATTTGATGATGAAAAGGAAGTTGAAGGTGCTAGTTACAGATGCAGAGGAAGGGGCTAAAAAGAAGTTGAAGGGAGGGATGGAATCAATCACTCTCAGCTCTGCGAAGGCTGTTGAACACCCTCGTCGGGGATTATGAATTATATTTGTTGGAACGCTCGGGGGGTGGGGAATCCTCAAGTGTTCCAAGATCTTTGACACATTGTAAGAGTGTCGTTCCTAGGTGATTTTTATTTCTGAAACGAAGTGCTCAAAACAACGAATGGCCTATACAACAAAAACTAGCTTATGATCAATGCTTTACAGTACTGAGTGTTGGACTAAGTGGTGGCATGTGTTTGTTATGGACTGGATTGGTGTCAGTAGCTCTTCGGTCTTTTTCAAAAAATCACATTGATGTGTTATGTTGGACTAATTTGACCTGACGTTTTACTGGAATATATGGTTGCCCGGAAACAAAGAACAAATTTCTAACAGGTGAACTTCTACGGAGACTATATAATCTAGATGACTCGCCATGGTTGGTGGGTGGAGATCTAAATGAATGTCTTTGGATGTCGAAGAAGCGTGGTGGGTCTACAAAACAGTCAAAAAGCATGAGGGATTTGCGCGCTGTTTTGAAAGAGATAAAGCTGTGTGATTTGGGTTACTATGGCTCGAGATTTACGTGGTCAAACAGAAATACAGTGACAACTCCTATTATGAAAAGGCTTGATCGATTCCTTGCAAATGAATCATTTGGAAATTTATTTGAAAGTAAGCAAGTTCAACATTTAGACTGGGGCTCATCTAATCATAGACCAATTAATTTAACATTACATGTTAAACAATTGAATGCAAGGTATAGATCACAACATCAATTCCGTTTTGATGAGTGCTGGATAAAGGACGAGGCTTGTGCTGACATTGTTAATATGGCATGGCAGACTTCTCAACAAGGTGATGATACCAATGCTTTAAGGGATCGCCTAAAAGCTGTCTGTAGACACCTGGAACCGTGGGGTAAAACAAAAAACATAAGTATACTGGCAGAAGTTGAGAATATTAAGAGTCAAATCCAAATGCATATGAATGGCTCATCATCGCCTAATTTTGGTTTTATTCTAAAATTGGAAGCCGAACTCGAGAAAGCGTATGAGCTGGTAGAGATCTACTGGAAACAGAGGTCGAGGGAGAGCTGACTAAAATGGGGCGATCAAAATACAAAGTGGTTTCATAAGAAGACAAGTTTAAGGCGTCAACAGAATTCCATATCTAGTATAAGGGGCACAATTTGAGAGTGGTTTTAGGATGATGCAAGCATTGAGGAGGAGTTTATAAGGTACTTTCGTCAAATTTTCACCTCTTCTAATCCAAATTTGAATGCTATGAGGGAGCCTATGGAGCATATTTCACGGTTATTATCTCTAGAGATGGCTGAAAAGCTAGATAAACCTTACACAAGAGAGGAAATCAAACTAACCTTATTTCAAATGCATCCTACAAAAGCACCAGGGCCTGACGGCTTGCCGGCTCTTTTTTATCAGTGTTATTGGGAGACAATTGGCGAATCAGCGGTTAGTACATGCTTGGCTATTATGAATAGGGGTTTATCTATTAAAGACTTCAACCATACTAACATTTCCTTGATATCAAAGATGAAAAATCCAAAGATTGCTGTAGATTTTCGACCTATAAGCCTATGTAATGTGGTCTACAAACTGGTGTCCAAGACTATTGCGAATAGGTTGAAGGTAGTGTTACCACATCTAATATGTGAATCTCAAAGTGCTTGTACCCGGAAGACAAATTGCTGATAATGTTATTGTGGGTTATGAATGTGTGCAGTATATTATGTCGAAGAGGCATGGGAAAAGTGGAGTAGCTGCATTAAAACTCGACATGAGCAAGCCGTACGACAGGGTTGAATGGGAGTACCTGAGAGCTATTATGGGCCATATGTGTAATCCTACGAAATTTGTTGAACTCATTATGGATTGTGTTTCTTCGGTTAGCTTTTCGATCTTGATAAATGGGAAGCCTACAGGGTGGTTTCAACCAAAGAGAGGTATTAGGCAAGGTGATCCATTGTCACCATATTTGTTCCTCATTTGTACTGAATATCTTTCTGGTCTAATTGAATTGGCTTATAAACAAAACAAAATTAATGGTTTCCGGATAGCTAGGAATTGCCCTTCTATCACCCATTTACTTTTTGCTGATGACAGTCTGGTATTTTGTAGCGCCAATCATAGATAGTTTTATGAAGTTCAAAAGATTTTGCATCAGTATGAAGCTATTTCTGGCTAATGTGTGAACTTTGAAAAGTCGGCTTTATGTTTCAGCCCAAATGTGTCTGCTACGAAATGGGGTAGGTTAAGAAATGTTCTACAGATTAAGGAATCTGACCAACTGGGCAAATACCTTGGCCTCCCCTCTCATTTTTCTAGGAATAAGGGAGTAGATCTTGACTTTATTAAAGAACGGGTGGAAAAAGTAGTGGTGGGTTGGAAAAGATCATTGTTTTCAGTGAGAGGAAAGGAAATATTGATTAAGGCAGTTGGCCAACTACCTATGTCATGTCGTTTGTTAGGTTGCCAAAGGCTTTTTGTAAGGAAATAACAACATCTCTTGCAAACTTTTAGTAGGGATATTCGAATGGAAAGAAGAAGATACATTGGAAAGCTTGGAGCAAAATGTGTTTACCTAAAAGGGAGGGAGGAATGGGATTTTCGGGATATTGGTGGATTTAACCAAGCCATGTTGGCAAAACAGGTATGGAGAATTCTAAAAATTTCCAACTCTCTCGTTTCTTGGTTGCTAAAAGGGAAATATTACTATAATGTACATTTATTGGAAGCCCAACAAAGGTCGAATTGCTCATTTGTATGGAGGAGTCTGTTATAGGGATTGGAACTACTTACAAAAGTGATACGAAGTAGAATTGGTAATGGAGAGCCACAAAAGTGTTCCAACATCCATTGCTAGTACGTGAGTCCACTTTTCGTTTGAGAACACCTGCTGACTTGAGTACACGTTCGTTATATGTTGCTCATATAATTGATCCACACGGTTTCTAGAATATGGATGTGATTCGAGAACTATTTTGGGAGGAAGATGTTAGTGCTATATTGGAGGTGCCGGTGTGCCAGACTCACTTAGAGGATTCCTGGATTTGGCATTATACCCCTAGTGGTGTTTTTACAGTGAAGAGTGCCTACATATTGCGGTCCTCATTAAATTATCAGGAATCTTCGTCAGTTGCTTAGTTAAATGAGGCGTGGTGGAAACTGCTATGGGGATTATCAATTCCATCAAAAGTGAAATTTTTTATATGGAAGCTGTTCTATGGGCTTTTACCAATTAAAATTGTTCTATGTAATAGGAATATTTCACTAGATGTTCTATGTAAAGACCGTAAGAGTAAAAAGAAGACTATAAGCCATACCTTTTTTAGTTGTGCTTGTACAACAAATCTGTGGAGATATTTCAAGTTATGGTTGAACTTTTCACTAACTGAAGAAATTGGCATTTCTGAATTCCTGTGTTATGTTGGGGAATCTTTATCTTGGAATGAGCTGGACCTTTTCTGTTTGATTTGCTGGTCCCTATTGAATCGACGAAATCAACAGGAGAAAGTGGGAAAGCTACGGGAAGTGAAGGAACAGGCTAAGTGGATCGCTCAATATCTTCGAGATGTATCTCCCCAAAATCCGCAACGGATTCCGAGCTTAGTGAGTCGAAGGATACGAATATGGTAACCCCCTCCTGTAGGGAAGCTAAAATTAAATATTGACGATGTTGTATCATCTCGGGAGCATGGTCTCGGGATTGTCTTCCGTGATTCGAACGGAGCTTGCTTGGTGGCTACCTCCTTGGTTGGCGTGGGAGGAATAAGTCCTCTATGTGCAGAAGCTAAGGCGATGCTGGCGGGATTTAAACTGGTTCATCCATGGCGTTTCACACCATTGATTGTTAAAGTCGACTGCAAAGCTTAAGTCGAAGATATCAAGGATAATTCCATGTGCAATTCTTCTGTAGGAGTTATTCTTGGTGAGATTGGCTTGCAAATGGAACTATTCTCTGAAATTGATCTGGGATTTGCTCCACGCAGTACGAATATTGTCGCACATGAATTACCATCCTGTGGGGTTAGGTCTGTGTCAAATTTAGTTTGGTGGGCTGAAGGGCCGGATTGGCTTCTTCCTTTCTTTTATTTGATTCAAAGCATTGTAGCCGATGGGCCTTTTAAATGAATGAATATAATGCATATATTTTCAAAAAAAAAATTGACTGGATCGGATGGATTTATGTTTTACTACTTGATGTGTATCTGATTATGAGTTTGAGCATTCTTAGATAAATATTCTATATTTGTGATAATGTAGCTATTATGAGAGCAAGCATACGAGTCAGTCTTAGTTCATTGTGATGATATTGTATCATGTTTAATATGACTCTTTGTATTGCTTGTTAAGCATGTACTGATGTTATCTGTTAGGACTAAGCATGTTATACTCTGAGATATAGTAGCTAGGATGTCATCATCTAGAGGCAATAGAGGATGTGAGGTATCATGACCCTTATTGGTTGGAGATGTGCTGCATTTGCCCCTCGAATAGTCAAATATGTGATATGATAGAATCCAAGATCCATATTGATATCAAATAACCAATAACTACAAGATAAGCCAAGTTTTGATAGGAACTTGGAACTTGCCCTCTCTAGAGAACAATTCTCTTGAGCCCACTAAACCTTTACTTAAAATTTTGGATACCCCTGTTCACCTCAACCCTCCCCCCCCTATTTATAATGAAATGCGCTAACTAATTCCCCAACTAATTGCCAAAAACTCCTTATATTATTTATAATTCTTCTAAGACGCCCTAAATCTATCATTACCGACCTCTAAAACACACCTTCTCTACAAGTTGTGGGTACAAAATTCAAAATGAGGATTAAAATATTTTTTTGCTCTCATATTTTTTTTTTCCTTTTACTCACAAGCTCACCCTCTTTGAGTCTTTAGGTTAAAACATATGTCCTTCTACCAAATTTTCCAAGACCCTAGCCGCCTTCCAATTTATCCATTTTTTTCTCATTTTTTTCCTAACAACCCACGTGACACAACCATCCTACCTCTTGTTTTCTTTACCTTACTTTTTTTTTCATCTTTAATCCTTAAACGCACATTTTTGCATTTTATTTATAGTTGTTTTTCTAGTAACTCTTGAACACTTCATCTTCTTCAATGGTTGTCATCTTCTCCAAGTCAATAATGTTGTCTTCTCTGATTTTTGCTCCAAACACAAACGACGAACTCCACCTCTTCCTTGAAGGTACTTAGTTTTCTTCAACCTACGACATGCCATATCTTTCTTCACCTTCCATAGCATATGACCCCGTTTCTTCTCGGATCTCACATGAGCACGACAACGCTTCTCCTTCGACCTCCATTTTCTACGACGACGTTTCTTCTTTGACCTCCATTTTACACAACGACCATGCTTCTCCAATGCTGGCAGTTACTTTTTCTTCCTCATTTTTTGTCTAATTGATCTCAAACACCTTCGTTTTTCTAGCTTTTTCAGCACTTCCCTTCTTTTTATTCATTTCCACTTTTGTATTGGTACTACACAAGTAAAATCAAAATCTAATTTCACTAGCACTTTTGTTACCTGTATCCCACTTGCAACTTTGATTTCCTCACTTGATATTTCTTCTTTAATCACCATATCTTCCTCTTCCTCTACTTTTAGCATTATAATCTTCTCCTTCATTTCTGTACAACATTTTGTGAACTCTTCTAAATGCCTCTTCATTACTCAGTCTTCTTCTTTCATTTATGTTTGCCACAGATTTATACCTTTTCTAATTTCGTTTGTATCTTGCCTCCATTCTTCCCTAAATGAATCCATCAACAACATCATTCGTTTCAACCCATCCCGAATAGCACATACATCTTCTTTCATCTCAGCCAGAATCGACTGCTCTGATACCAATTGATTGAATCCAAACAAGAAACCAAACTTTTTATTAAAATATAAAAGATAAAAGAAAATACAAACTAACAAGTAATTATAAGTACTTAGAACCTCCCATTCTTGAGAATACTCTCAAGCCCAATACCAAAATGGCCATAATGCATTCATACCTCTCCCACTACTCACACCATTTTTTATAACCATAGTCCCTAACAAACTCTCTAACTAGTTACTCATATACCCCTACATTAATCCTAATTTCTTTAAATGTCCAATTAACACTATCTTTTTTTAGAAGCCCTAGCCGCCAAGTATCTTCACTGATTCTCTTCTTCATCTGTTGATTTTTTTTTTCACTTTTATCATTCCTTGAAGAACCCATTTCCGTTTTTTTTTTCACCTTAACGATCCTAATGAAATGCCTTCTTCGATTAGTCATCTTCAGCCTCTGCTGTGTACGGCCCTTGCCTTTGGGTTCTTGATCTTCATGTGTTCCTCCATTTGGCCATGGTCGTTGGTATCGACCTCGAATGATTTCTTCATAGACGCATGTTGTTTTCTGATTTTTGTATCGATGCATCTTCCAGCTTCTCATCTACATCCATCGATACAACTTGTCGTTTTTTGAGCACCCATGGCCGACGATCCATTTTTGTTGCTGAATCTCATAAATCTTGCCTCTTTTAAATCAAGTTGGGATGCTTCTACTTTTTCCATCAATTGCAGGACACCTACTGTCAAAATTTTATCACCCTTTTGCTTCATGGAAGGTATTTGGTGATTTTTCTTTGTTAGTGGTAGCTTTGTTTCTATCCCCTTTAATTACCCTAATAATCTTTGCTTTTATGTATGATTTTTGCCTTTGGAGCCCTCCATCTTCCTCTGCCACTATTCTCTGTTCTTCACTCTCTATCAATATTATTACATTTTTCAATTCTCTAAAACATTCTTTGATTTCTCTGAAGCTCTCTCTAATTGGAGTTCTTCATAGCTTTATAATCTCTTCATTACCTTGCCTTCATTCTGCTCGAAATGATTCCAACATCATCTTCGACACTTCATCACATATGCTTATAAACTCTTCCTTATCGATTTTTATGGCCAGAAACGAAACTGTTCTGATACCAATAGATAGGATCAAGATCCATATTAATATCAAATAACCAAGAACTACAAGATAAGTCATGTTTTGATAGGAACTTGGAAACCTCCCCGCTCTAGAGAACAATTCTCTTGAGTCCACCAAACCTTTACTCAAAATTTTAGATACCCCTATTCCCCTCAACCCTTCTATTTATAATGAAATGCTCTAACTAATTTCCTAACTAATTTCCCAAAACCCCATACTATTCCTATTTTTTTTAAGGCCCTAAATCTATCAGGATGTAACATGTCACCCCATCGAAGCCTATTTTCTGGCCCGTATAGAGTGAGGCCTTGATTATAGTGCAAGCCTGATTTATGAGGGTATTTAGCTTCAGGTAATGGGTGAATCTAAGGCTGACTTAACTCCTAGTGACACTCTACACTAGCTTTGACTTAGTGGTCACCATTTCTTTTAGAGCATTCTTACCTAGACCAAGACATGCTTGAATGCAACATATAAATAATTTAAAATGTATAAGCATTCAGTACAAGTATTGACCAAATTGATTTTTGGCACATAATTCTAGAAATAAATAAAAGTCTATCCTATTCCACAAGGTTTCACCATATATATTTTGGCCTTCATGAACTTGATCTTCTAGATACTTTGACTGTAAAAGAACGAAAACCCTTAAATATTCTTTAAATATTTTCTAAAAATATTTTAATATTTAAATCTCTAAATCTAAAGATTCTCTTTCAAAATTTATCAATATCTTCCAAAGATAATTGATCATGTTTTTAAAATCATTAATTTAGAAAATTAAATGATTACCATATATTTTCTTATAAATATTAACAATTTTAATTCAATGAATATGTTCAAAACATTAACCATAATTATCTTTCTCGATATCTTTCAAAGATATTCCGTTAAAAATGTTTTATCGTTGATATTTTATTCCAAAAGATATATATATAATATTTTCCAAAATGATTACAGTTTTTAAAATTTTTTATTACCATATATTTTTGAAAATATATTCAATAAATTTTTTTTTAAAGGATAATAGAAGAAACTCGCTGACGTCATCATCAGGATTGGTTCTCTTGGCTTCAAGTGAATGTCATAGCTATGCTCCGTGGTGTTCTTCGTTCTTGGCCAATTTTGCAAAAACTAAAAAAATTCTTACAAAGTCTATAACCAATAAATTAGGTTTACAAAAGATCTAATCATTTGAAACCCTAGCCTGTAGTCAATACCAAAAACTCATCCAATGAACATAAAAAAATACACACCAATAAAAAGATGATTCTAACAAGAATCTCGTTCGAAATAGGGGATAGAAGCATGCAATTTACGTGGGGAAAGCGTGTGATTACAAAAATGTTACCATTAATTAACCCAAATAATTAGCTACATGCATTACCCTAAATGATTGACATGTTATGTTATTGATACATCATACTTACATTCGCCCCTGATCTAATCTAGTAGGTATTTATATTGAATAGGATCAATCTATTCCCTAGACAATTTTGAATTATCTCCTTGTGTTCTAGGTTATGACTTATTTGCTATGCTAAGTATTAATATATTATATGTATTAATAAGTTGATATATATTGTATATATTAAATGAATTAATAATTATAAGGAAATTCTTAAACATACCGGAGATGTTGAAAAGTTCGAATTCTCCATGTATGGAGGTACATAATTTTCGTGTAACCCTATTTAAAGAAAAAATATTGCAAATATTTATTAGATAAATATTTAAAGAAATTCTTCAAAAATATTTTAATATAAGATATTAAAAGATATTGTTTTAACATATATTCAGTTAATAAATAAAGGCTCTAAGGCTTCACACCATGCACTTAATGTATCAAATCAACCACAGGTTGAAAAATTGGACGAGACCAATTAAGTAGTCATTATGCATATTTATACTCAAAAGTCAATGGCCCATCTAATTTGATGAAAGGCGTCAACTAAATGATTTTTTATTACTTTTATATCTAATCAATCACCTAGAGGTTTCATGGTAGATTAATCATTTAAAAAGTGAATCACGTTTTTGCATCGTTAATTGCATCAATCCCTCCTAAATTTCTTACAAGAAAAACCTCAAAGATCAATATGAATTACTTCAAAAAATGTTGTGCTCTAGAAATGAAGTTAGAAAAGGAAGAAGATGAAATTTTTTGAATTGACAAGCTTCAAATAATTTAAATTAATCACTTTTAACGATTGAAATATTACATTTACTCAAAAGTTGGTCCAAAGTCAAACAGATGGGTGACAAGTAAATTTTGTCCATTGATTTTTTAAACAATCACATTCACCAAGTAAGATGAATGAAACACACAACTCACCAACTACTTATTTGAAGAAGAATAATTGAACTACATTGAGGATCAAAATAAGCGGGCAACAAAGTGATGATTCGGTGCACTTCGAAAGCCATAGAGACCATCATGCGACAGTTCCTTTCAAAAGGATAGTTCCTATAGCCTTGTCCTTAATTGAGCAAAAATCTCCATATTATAACCTTGTGTTAATCGAGACACACAAAGAATTTTTTTCAACTAAGGACACACAAAGAACATTTGTCAATTTTAGAGTATCAGCAGCAATAGTTAACATAGTAGATCAAATGTGTGGAAGGAATAATTTCTTACCATCTGTACCATTACATGTATAGAGGTTATTGTTGTCAAGGTTTCAATGATTAGGAGTAAGTTGACTTGTTGCTCTACTATCAACATACCACGTCAGATCAGCCAATATTTTGAGTGCAGCATGAAGAATAAAGTTATGAGCAGTATATATAATATTTGCATCTCAATGAGAGAGGATGATTTGAATTGTTGATACTCATTATGCAATATCGAGAAGGTTGAGGACCAACATTTTCATCAAGTCACTGTGCGAATTTAGGGTATAGATGGCGGGCACGTGCCCGCCATCTGTTCAAGCGACATCTTTACATGTTAAGATGGCGGGCACAATAGATGATGGTCAATCCCCACATCTATTGTTCCAGCCATCTTTTCTGCAAATCATTTATTGTGTCAGCCATCTTTTTTGCTAGCCATCTATTGTGTCAGCCAACTTTTGTGCAAGTCATCTATTATGCAAGCCATATTTTCTACAAGTCATCTATTATGCAAGCTATCTATTGTGTCCATCATCTATTCTATCCTCATTTATTGTTCAAAAAAATTCTTGCCCCGTCATGTTCCTCGATCATGATATTTATTGTGCCCGACATCTAAAATTATTTTATTTCAGGTAAAAAAAAGTTTGTTAGATTTTCCTTTACGACAAATCCTCCAAACTTCCAAAACTCAATCCTCCAACTTGAAAAACTTCATTTTCCAACCTCTCCTCAAATCTTATTCTTCACCTTCAAAACGTAAACTCATTTTAACCTCCTTAACAGCTAACTCATTTAAATCTTAAACTGCAGCTTGTAACTCTAAATATGCATCACCTTCTTTCAACCCTTAATTTATACTCTATAAAAACTAAAACTTTAATTTCCTTCCAAATTTCGGCAACATAACAACTGTAAACTATTATTTCCAAAACCTATGTTAATGGGTATAGATCAATTATAATAGTAAAATGATATCAATAATAATCACAATGGGACTCTGTCCCTCTAGAATCTATTCTTAATGTACATAATCTTATCAATTAAGCAATTGAACAACCTACTACTTTATAATTAGTAAATGACTACCTATGTAGCTTGCCCACTTCAATCTTACAACGTCAATGTCTACTTACATGTATTTATTTAGGGTGTTGAACTACAAATATTGAGATAGAAATCTAAATTAATCTAAAATCAATATTACATTGAAATATATAGAAAACGTACTAGTTTCTTGATGTGTGTATTGGTGTTGGTGATTATTTCGTGTATGTACAACTGAACCGAGAGTCCACACTTTACTGACCCTAATTAACGAGGGCACTACTAGTATAATTTCGATTATCATTAGTTCAACAAATATCACTTATGAAAAAAATATTAAACAAAAAATACTGAAATATAATCTACTTTACCTTCACACATTTCCATATTAGTGGAGTGCGAGTGAGCAAGTGTTTTATTTTCCACATTCGATATGCACTAACAAAGTGTACGAGATTCCATATTAGGATAATAAAACAATACTCATTGAATATTATATTATAACATTTTTATATAAAAACTTACGTATTTACAAGTTCTTGCAAATATTTATCTATCTTATTATGATTTAGAGAATTTAGGGCATACACCAAATTTTCTGACGGAAGTATGACTATCAAAATCCAGTGTCGCCTGTGATACTTAAACAAACATTTTTATCAACCTTTTATGTAAATTAAAGACAAATTATATTCTTACAAAATTAAATTAACAAATCGTACCCGGTGTTGTAAGGAAATATTACTCTTTGATTCATGCTCTTCATCATACTTAGCCTATTTTCCAAATTCAAACAACTTTTTTAAGTTATGCCTTGGAAATAGACAAAACTAACATGGTCACATACAAGATAATTACTCACTATAGTCTCATCGTATGATTTCCATATGGACTTGAAAGTAAATTTATTAAATATTCATAAGAAACATAGAAATTAAGAAATAATTATTAAATAAATCGTGTTACTTACACTATGTATGTCAAGATGACATAATAGCCAATTTCATTCATCTCCATATATTAGATGATATCGTCACGATCAAGAATGTAAAATTGTTCAGACCCGAACAAGTTTGGCGGTGTGGAAATTTGTATTATTTCTTTTGCGTCCATGTTCCTTAGTGCATAACCATACACTGATTTCAACAATGTGGGGAGCATTCTTCCGTATGATTGTTCAGAATATTTAGATTCTTCTGACAAACCTTCTTACCTTTATTCAATATAGAAGGTTGTGACAAATCTTTGTTCGAATGGTCCTTCTTCGAATGGCCAGACTTAAAATGTTCTGATAAAAGTTTTAAGTATTTGTATAATTATGCATGTGAGATAAAAATATATAATTCTAAAATTTACGTTTATACCTTTTTGGGGCAATCGAGGTTATCACCCACGCACGAGGCCATGGAACAAATGTGTTGATAGCTTGTTCGAGGAATTGCAATTCCTCGCTTAAAGGAATAGGTAGGTCCAAATTTTCATTGTCATATGTACAATCATATCAACCATCACCCGCACGTTGTACTTCCCAAGAGGCATGCCATGTATTTTGTTAAATGCACCTCTTGATTCATTCATTGTGTCAATTGCAAAAATGTTTCATTGTCGTGTACAATCATATCAACCATCACCCGCAAGTTGTTGCATAAATTCGTGATGATCGTGTGATATAAGGTCGTAAAGTTTCAAATCAATCAAGGACACTAATTTACTAATGTTTGATGAATAACCCTCAGACACTTTAATATCAGCTAAACTGGTACATATTTTCAGTTTCTCATTTCGAGTCAGTGTGTAACATGCTAGAGGTAAGAATATTCTTGTCCTTATCATTTATGGAGCCATTTCAGTTCTGATGTTTAATTCAACCAAATTGTGACGGGTTTTTAATCCATCCTTTATTTTTCCTGGAATATCAAGAAGAGTATCAATGATATTTGAACATACATTCTTCTCAATATGCATTACATCAAAGCAATGTCGCACACGAAGATGTTTCCAATACTCCAATTTGAAAAAAAATTAGTTTTTTCTTCCAATAAGAGTTATCACAATTAGGATATTTTATGAGTTTTCTCTTGTCATACGTAAATTCAATAGCACTTGTTTGTGCAAGAATATCTTCACCATTTAAGGGTTTATGAGCTATTTCAAATTCTTGTTCTCCATTGATTTTTTTTTTTTTTTGTCTTTTATATGGATGCCTCATTGGTAAGTATTTTTGATGTCCAAGATACGCCATCCTTTTACTTTTGGTAAATAAATAGATGTTGTTTTGTCCCCACAAATTGGACAAGTCATATACCCTTTAAAAGTACACCCACACAAATTACCATATGCTTGCAAATCATTAATGGTCCACAACAAAATAGCTTTCAAGGTGAAACGTTCTTGTCGATGTGCATCAAAACATTCGATCCAGTGTTCCATAGCAATTTGAGATCATCAACTAATGAGTTATGTAAACGTCTTTGTCATTTACAAGTTGTTTCGGTCCAAATATTAATGCGTTAACATTATGTATTTGCGCTTCATACACAACCATGAAGGTAGATTGTACGTCACCAACATCACTAACCAACAACTATGTCTAGTACTCTGATCACCGTGGGGATTCACTCCATCTGTTGATAAATCTAAACGAAGATTTCTCGTTTCACTACTAAAATCTGGCCACTTTATGTCTATTTCTTTCAAGGATAGTGTGTCGGTTGTGTGTCGTATATACTAATCGACCTGACGACTAGAAGTATGCATTACGACATTAGAAATTTCTTTACTCCGAAACATTCGTTCAAATCTTTGAATAGGAGAGAAATACCACAAGACTTTTGTTGGAATCTTTTTTATCTTATCCTATTTCACATTCTTTTTGACCTTCCATCTCGATATTCCACAAGTAGGACATTGTTCGACATCAGCCAATTCTTTTCGATACAAACAACAATCGTTAGTACATGCATGAATCTTTTCGTACTTCATTCCTAATGTACTTAAAGTTATTTTGCATAATAAGTGGATGTTGGAATTTCATTAGGAATAGACAATAAAATGCTTAACAATTCCAAGAGCTCAGTGAAACATTTATCGCCCATCCAAACTTTGCCTTCAAATTACAAAGCTTAACCAATGTTTATATCTTGGTAAAATGTTTACAATTTTGGTTTAATGGTTTCTTTGCATCTTCCAGTGATTCCTCAAATATTTGAGATTTGTCTGTAAAATAATCTTGTGCAGCCTCAAACATCCCTACAGGGTCATTGACATCGCCGTCTTCATCTTCAACTTCATTCTAAATATTTTAAATGCTTATTTTACTCGAAACTAATTCCCCATGCCAAATCCACGTGGTATAACTTCCATCAGTACCATTAAAAAGTCAATGATCTCTTACTATATTAACATTTTGAGATTTCATATTCACGCATTTCAAAAACATGGACAACAAATGACATTCGTCCCTTTCAAATGTCGTAATGCGTTCTCTATGAAAAGTTCAACTCTTAAACTGTATTTGGCTGACATTCAATCTTTAAACATCCAGGAGTTATCCATAACCAACTTAATTAATTAAAAACTACCTACAAATTCATCACAGTGAATATTATTAATCAATAGGGTGCAAGAGTACTTAAATCAACAACCAAAACTCATTTTAGTCACAAAAAATTAGAAAGCAAAAAAAATTAAATGATATAATATGATATTATAGTTCATAAAATCCAAAGAGTAATCACTAAAACATAATAAGTTATTTTCAAAACGACATTAAAGCCAGTAAATCACCAAAACGTATATTCACATACAAAACTATTAACACCCTAATCATGCATTCTCAATAATTTCTACTATTAGTCTTACCTAAGGCTTCAAAAACTAATTTTAAAAACTAGACTTAGTCAACAAAATTTCATAAGAGACAAATTACAAAATAAAGAAAATGAAATAAATTAACCAAATAAAGTTATAAATACCTTATAAATATGAGTTTTCTTGAAGAGAAAGTTAAAAATAGAAATGAGTACTCCAAGCTTGAAGATCGCACAAGAAACTACGAATGGACGTCGTTTCGGGTGAAGTTTCGATGAACAAGGACGGTGGACGGTGAAGAAATGGAGAAGAAAAGAGGAAGAAATGGTCGTCTCGAGTGAAGAAATAGGCGGTGAATGGTGAAGAAATAGAAAATAAAAGAGGAAGAAATGGTCGTCCCGGTGAAGTTCAGTGAACGATGAACGAATAGGCGGTGAACGATGAAGAAATAGGGAAGAAATGGGGGAAATATTGGCTTTCAGGTGAAGTTTGGCGGAGAAAATAAGGAGAAAGTCGAAAGTTCGGTGGAGAGAGGGAAAGAAAGTTTAGGTGAAGTTGGGGAAAAAAGGAAAAGAAAGATGGCAGGCGGCCTACTATCTATGTGAATTTAAAAAAAAACGGGTCTTATAGATGGTGGGCTGCCCGCCATCTATTAGCCCGTAATAAAAAGTTATCTATTTTCCAACCGCCGTGAAACATATTTTTAAAATATAAAATTAACATTAATTTATCTTTGCAGAAAATATTTATGTTAATTGCATAATGAAATTATTTTTAATTAAAAATTACAAAACGTTTTTTTTAATTTAAATCTGTTTTTTAAAATATAGATGAATGAGAATAAAGAGAAAAAAAATTATATATACTAAAAAAAAAGTTAAGAAAAAATGAATAAAATTATTTAGATGAAAAAAGGTTTAAAACAAAATGAATAATATTTTTTGGAAAATAAATTAAAAAAATACGTTAATTTAAAATTATGAAAAATAATAAATTAAAAGTTATATTTTCTAAAATTACAGTATTGCCATCAAGTCCCAACTTTGAATTTTTGAAATGTGAAATATATTATTATTTAAAAATTGTGAAACATGATTTTTAATTTAGAAGTATATTTTATAAAACATGATATTATAGGTTCATAATAATATTATAAAAAAATTTATAAAAAATTCACAAAAAATATAACGTAGATATTTTAGTTTGTTTTATTTAAGAAATGAAATAAAAGAGAAAGAAGTGAAAAGAAAAAAGGAAAAAAAAAAAAGTTAGCCACATGGCGTCACAATCTATCCCCTAACTCTCAACCAACGTTGAAAAAAAAAAGCAAAACAAAACCCCCCTTAAACTAGCGCTTAAGTGCTAGATTTAAAACCCTCCACCAATCCACTATACAAATTAAATTACCCCTTAGACTTTTAAAAGATAGACTCGGAGCATCGAAAATACCTTTAAGTGAGGTGGCATGGTGAATGAGGGAACGACGATTGTAAGAAAAGGTATCGACACGTCAAACAAAGCTGTAATAGACTAAGGATATATGTATGACTAGTTGACGAGCACAAAGAGGCAGAATAGGTTTGGGACGAGTGCACTTAGGTTTAATAGACGCATGCAATTAAACTGACACAATTGAGGACACAAATTGGCTCGTTCTCCTCGAACATGAATGTGATGTCTTCTACACTCGACCAACACTGACTATGAGGAAGATGACATTAACTGATGAGGTTGTCGATGCGAAAACTGAGGTGACGCAGATTGGTTGCAAGCTTCAACACGATAGGTGGGGACTGAAAAGTGGCACACGTCTTCATCTGACACGTGCAGAGCTATTAATAGAGACATTGTACAGAAATCAACGACACTTGTACTAAAAACGATGATATTGGCGTTGAACCCTCAAGGAAAGATGGTGTTGAACGTAGCTTTTGGCAGACAATGATTTTGACCTAAAAGATGATTTGGTCTTTGTATACTTAGAGAAAAGTCCTAAAAATTACCAAAATTCTCTTATGGCATAAATTACTTATTTACCATTTTTTAAGTAAATGGCAATCTTGCCCCCTTTTGGAACAAGGTTCCATCAAGTTCTCTAAGGCCAAATAAATAATTTAAGGCCCTTTTAGGAGTTCCAAAAATTCAAAAACTAATCTTTAATCGCAAGAACTAAAATCTTGGGTTGTTACAATTAGATTGATTACCATTAGAGCAACCTCCCTTATCGTGGCCATGTTGGCCACTACTTTGTTCGCTCTAGCCACCTTTATTCTAGTTGGATTGATTCTGACTGTAATCGAATTGATTCTTGATTATTTAAATTACGCTTTTCAATGTAATTAAGCAAACCATTGGATTTCAAATTCCAATTCAGCAAAATATTGCTTCTTAATGAGGTTTAGTATTCGTTTTTCTAATGAGAGTAAATGAGTGTGATCAAGGTTTGACCAAGGTATATCATGTTACCTATGGACTATGAAAACTACTAGATTCTACTCATATCCAACCCTTGAAGAAACTATGCTACAAGATCACTAGCAGAACTCCATGTCATGGTAGATTATCAACATGATTTTCTGATTGTGATTCCCTGCTGGTTTTAAATTTAAGGCTTCACGCATTCAAAGTTGCATTACAAAAATATATGAAATCAAATAGCAGATCATTCCGCACAGGGATATGAGTTAAACGCTCAAGTAAAATTGGAACTCAGTAGGCAATACTTAACCAAATATCTACTTGGGTTTTTATGATTTTAAAAACTAAAAATAGCAATAGAAAATAAAACTAAAAAACAACAAACATGAAAACTAACTAATTATCTTGATTGAGAGTTTTTGGAAAAGCAATTAGCATAGCTTAAGGTAGAACATGGTAAGAAGTATAAAACACTTAAATTATCGATAAGGTTTCCTCTCGAAATATCTTCATAAAATTGATTACAAGATTCATGCATTAGTGAAATTCTTATCTCTAACATTTTTCTAACAACTAAGAGTTTTTAAATTATCCTAATGATTGAGACTCGTGATTCGCTAAGATCTCCTTCTCTCGATGCGAGTCTAAGGACACTTTTGGTAGGTTATCAATCAATCGAAGCGAAATATGTCCAACCATCTTAAATAATATCACAACTTCCTCTTCCAAACATAATACTAATTTCATAATCTCTTTAGATTTACTACTGCTCACTTCATTCAACATAAGTCATGGTTAACAAGAACAAATCAAGTAATCTTAAAAAAACACTTTATTAACGGGAATAAACTAGAATTCTGAAATATATACATGAAATCTCAATATAAACAATGAATCAATCAACAAATACACCTAAAGTAAACAGAAAACTAAAATTATAAAAGCGGAACAATGGTGAAAGATCCAGATTGAAGCTTCTTCTGACACTCAGGAATTTGTTCCCTCACGTTCATCTCTAGCATGGCGAATTTATTATGAAGAACTCGCAGAACCAAAACGAAACTAACTTAAAGGAACCAGAGTGGTGCTCGAAATTGCCCACACTTAAAGAATTTTGTAGGTACTAATAGTCACTCCCAAATTTTTAATGTCTATAGTATTTATAGGAAAAATTAGGGTATGTTTTGCATCAAGTCGAAAGGAAATCAAAATCATAGAGTCGGTGGCGGTAGATCTCGTGATTCATTCTTCTTGTTAAGAATCGATTCTGCTGAAATCTCGGCGTGATATGATTGCTTCACCTCCATGCTACAACTAAAGAGGGTGACGTTGTCCAATTCTTGCTCTAACTCAATCGTTTCACATTTGATCTACAATTTTTTCCTTCTTAATGTTAATGTCAGGCTAAATAATTGAAGTTCTACACAAAATTGCTTAAGTTACCGCCATAAATAATTCATAATCAAATACCGATATCTATGATCGAACTCATGACGCGTTGAATTGGTTTAACACCAAACAATAAAACTACTACGCCACCAACTTTTTAGGTGATTTGATTTAACAATTAGTTTAATTGTGGACTCACAAATGTAGAGGAACACCAAAGGGGAGTTGATTGCGGAAGCTCCATCTTGAGTATTGGCATTAATCAAGGCTCTGATTTCAAATCTAAACAGATAAATATATGGTTAGATAATTGCAGAGACTAGAAAGATGATAGCTCATATTTTTTGTGTATTATTTAATGTTAACTGTCCTCCCCATATAGAAAAACAAGACTTATGATTTGTTACAACAAAATTCTACATGACATATAATGAGAGGAAACATACTGCTCACACAATAGGATTCAATCAGTTTTTTTTTTCTTTTTTTGTTTTTTGAGAATTTTTTTTTCCTTTTTACTTAACTGGAGTCTATTAATTTTGTTGTATCAATTTCAAAAATTAAATCGATTTATGTTATGTTTAATTGTTTAAAAATAAAAAAATTGGAATATGTAGACTTTTTATTTTTGCTACGCATAAAAAATGTATTAAAATTAAAACTAGTTTAATTATTTTGAAAGTCATGATTAATTTTAATAAAAATTAATTTGTTTTTAAAAGTTTTGAGTAATTAGTAAGCCAAAAAAAAAAAAAAAAAATAAAAAATAAAAAAAATATATATATATATATATATATATATATATATTTAACCAATAACTAGAGTCAATTACACCAGCCTATCAAATTATATGCAACTCCGGAGTTATTTAACTTCTTTCCAGTCTACCCAACGCGAAATTTTGTACTCTTTCCTCGATTTTTTTTCATTCATTTTCTTATCTTCACTTTTTTTTAACCAAATGGCCTTAAAAATATTGGTTGTTTTCTTTTTCGGTTTTTCAATTTTGATGGATAATTAATTTAAAGGAAACTTACCCCCATTAAAATAATTACAAATACCATCCCTTTAAAATTTTAGCAAATATAATTATTAATATTAATAAGTATTTGTCACATATATTTTATAATACTAAAATTATTTTTGGAAACTTGCAAGAATAGGTCATTTGATAAAATATTATAAATTTATGCATTTCTAGAAAAATTAACAAAACTATTTTTTCTTTAAAAAAATCTCATAAACGGTATGTATATGAAATGACAAAACTGCCTTCAATTACAAACAGTCTACATTATAATCTATGTATTAATTCTGTTTAGTATTAATTCTTGATACCGTATGATTTTATACGTATTTATAATAAATACAATAGTATATAAATATTTTATTATTTTTTTATAAATACATATTATTATTAAAAATATAATATTATATACAAATATAGTAGTATCACAATATCGCATTGTGTTTTTTAAATAAGTAATATCACAATATTGCATTATGTTTTTAAATAAGTATTATATTTAAATACAGTAACATATTATTAACACGTTTTTATAATAAATACAATATTGTTAATGCGTATTTATATGTGAATATAATATTATTTTTATAAATACGTATTATTATTGTTATAAATATAGTATTATATACAAATAGAGTAATATAACAGTTTTGTATTATGCTTTTTAAATACATATTCTATTTAAATATACTAATATTATAAATACATATTTATAATAAATAAATACAATATTAATATATATGAAATAAACTTTATAGTATATTGTATTGTTATTAATAAAGTTTTATAATATAATATTAAAATGTATTATTAACTACGGAGGTATGTATTTTATAATTAGTCTACCCTACTAATTACTCGGTGCGAATTGTACACTGTATTGTTCACCAAACACAATTTAAATTTCCGTTCGAGAAAGTAGAATTGAAATGATATATTTGTTACCCATTATACATAAACGTGATGTCAAATAAAACAAAATAAATTGACTGGGTTAGGTTTAAGAACATGAAATAAGAAAAAAAAAAAAAAAAAAAAAAAAAAAAGAAAGAAACAAGCATCCAGACGGCGGCAATGTGTTATAGACAAATAATTAGATTGGGATTTTATATATATTTTTTTTCAAATAAAAACGTATTCAAATTTTTGGGTCGTTTTCAAACAAAAAAATAATAATAATAAACAATATGATGCATCTTGAAGTGGCGTTCGGCCGCCCTTCGGATATTCTTTTGTGTTTCAGTTTGTATTTCTATCGTCAACTTTGCCTTTCTTTTTTTTCTTCTTCTCTCGTGGGTGTTTAGATTTGGAAGAAGATTTGATTTCAAATGACCTCTTTTTTGTTCTAAAGTTTGGGGGTCAGTTTTTGTTTTAAACACGGATGAATGTAAGACCTAACTTACAAATATCGATTTCTACATGAAATCTATGACCACGATAAAATTAACATGTCATTGACTTTTATGCTATTCAATTTTAATCTTGATCTTTTCGATTTCTTCCATTTTTAGTCTTAGATTTGTTTAAAAAAAAGTTTTTAATTGGTCCATATATAAGATTAAAGTTAATATCTATTTAAATTGGTTTAACAATGTTAATAATTTTAATATAAGTAAAGAAAATAGGTGAATATATATATATATTTTTTAATAACAAAAATTATCCAATAAGGTCCAAATATAATTTAATTTGAAAGTCTAAAGACTAAATTTGAACATTTCAAAGTTGAGGATCAAAATAAGACAAATTTGGAGAAAAAAATGAAACAAATTTGAAAGTTAATGAACTAAAATTGAAAATTTCAAAGTTTATGAACAAAAATGAAAAACAAAGCTCGAAATGTAAGCACCCAAATGATATTTTAACCAATTTTATTCTAATACCTATAAAAAATGATGACATTAAAGATATGTTTTAAGTTTTTGAATATTTTGTAATATAATTTTATAAAGCAAATATGCTTCTTCCAAGAAAAATATGATTTATAAAATAATTGAGGCAATTGTTATTGTTAAAATTAAACAAAACCAATGCCTTAAAAGCTCACTGTTGAGCAAGGCTTTATAGAGACATTGGCAAAATAGTTCCTAACAGCCATCTAACAAACTTCGGTTTGTTTCAAACCGAAGTTCAACAAACTCTTCAAACCACCTAAGCACTAACCACCTAGGCACTATCCTATGAGTTTGTGTTTTCTATTTGTACTTGATCCTATTGTATATATATGCAACAGTTGTAAAAATGTATGTACATAGAGATTATGCGAAAAGAAAGAAAAGAAAAGAAAGAAATAAAAGGTACTTACCCGTGGACGTAGGCACTATATTGTCGAACCACGTAAATCCCATCGTGTTCTTTTTCCCCTTTGTCTCTCATTCATAGATAATTTTCCACATAATGCATATAACAAAGAAATGAAAACATATAAGGAACAACGTCTCTCTTTTACAAACAAAAAAGACTATAAAAGAAGGAAACAAAGAAAAGAAGGAGTTTACCTCTTGAAGGATAGTCGATCTCTCAACACCTTGCCAAGATTTGCTGAGACACCTCAAGGTAAGCAACGATTACATCAAAAGTCGATGTAATCGCCACTGAAGAAGCTTCACCAGCGAGGAAGCAACGATCCAAGCACTCACGACTTGAATCGTCACTATCACTGGGGAAAAACTTCATATAGAGAGGGAATACAACAAAGATCAGGGAAAAGATCGAACAAGAACCACCATAACCTCAGCCTTCTCTGAGCGAGGCAAGGTGAGTCAAAATGATGTAACTCGCTCGGAAACAGGCTTATATAGCCAAAGAGATAGTGGAGTAAAACGTGTAGGTCATGCAAGGTGAACCGACAGACAGCAAAGTGTAGTGGCAACATCACAGCCGTACACTAAGCAGTCATCATGCAAAATCTCAACCGTTCGTTCAAGAACAAGATCCAGTACAAATTTGAACCGATTCACAAACGAGTGAACCAAATCAGACCACACCAAGATAAGTGGGCTTCTCAATTGTAATGTGAAATTCAATTTATTTTTGGGCCTTCCTTCAATAATAATTCTATGCATCATTGGGCTATTCAATCTCAAATAAGATTTGGGCTCATTTCAATTATTAAATTTCAAATATAAGTAGGCTTTTACTCATACTCTATTTTACAATCTGGTATCAGAGCCATAGGTTCATTGAGAGAGAGAGTGTGGAGCCTGCAAGAATCAAGAAACAGAGTGTCAAAATTCAAGAACTCATTTCTTGAAGCAAGAAGGAGCATTGTTGAAGATGGCAACTTCAACCAAGTATGAGATAGAGAGATTCAATGGCACTGGTGACTTCTCCCTATGGGCTAAGAAGATCAAGATTATTCTAATTGCTCAGAAGGCAGTCAAAGCTATAGAAGCACATACAAATGAGTCTTCATCTTTGACCGAGGAAAGCAAGAAGGAGATGACAGATATTGCAACCACTACAATTATGTTGAATCTTAGTGATTCAGTGTTTAGACAGGTGATGGATGAAGAATTCATCTACAAGGTATGGCTAAAACTTCATTCACTTTTTGATAAGAATGACCTACCTAACAAGTTGTATGTGAGGGAGAGGCTTTCTTCGTTTAAAATGAATGCTTCTAAAAGCCTAACTGAGAACCTAAATGATTTTAAGAAACTAACCTCTGATTTTGCATGCTCGAGTGAAAAACTTAGTACAGAAAGTGAGGCAGCACTTCTCATCAATTCAATCCATGACACATTCAAGGATGTGAATATTGCTATGAAATATGGGAGGGGCAGTGTCAACCTCGACACTGTGATTAATGCTTTGAAGTGTATGGTGTTGGAAATCAAGACTGAAAACAAAACAAGTGGAGGTGCAAAATTGCTATATTCAAAGGGGAAGAACTACTCTAAGAAACAGAGGTATGGGAAGGACTCTCACAGAGGGGGAAGGAACAAGGGAGTTCTAAAGTGTTTCCTATGCCACAGAGAATGCCATTTTAAAAGAGATTGTCCTGAGAAGAATGAGGATTACAAGAGAAGCTCTAAGAAAGATTATCACCAGAGAAACTACTCCAAGAAAAACTATCACAAGAAAGACTACAATCACAGAGGGAACTCTTCCAAAGAAAGGCATGACTCAGAAAATACTGTTGGTGAAGGAGGATCCTACTATGCTGAAGTGTTGGTTATAGGCAACACTCAGACCTTAGTGGAAAGAGCTGAATCTAAGGGAGACTGGGTGCTTGACTCAGGTTGTACCTATCACATGACTTCCAACAAAGAATGGTTTGTTGATTATAAGCCATGAGAAGGAGACTCAGTATACATGAGAAACAACCACTCTTGTAATGTTGTTGAGATTGGGTTAGTGGCTCTCAAACTCCAAGACAACAGAGAAGTACCACTTAAGGGGGTCAGACATGTGCCCAAAATTAGGAGAAATCTAATTTCACTGGGAATGCTAGATGAACAAGGTTGCTTATTCATTGGCAGCAGTGGGGGCCTGAAAATCCTAAAGGATGGAAGAGAAGTCCTTTGTGGTATCAGGCACAATGGCTTATACTTCTTGAAGGATGTGGAGGGACCAAGTCATGCTTTGGTGGCTCATTCTTCCAAATTAGAAGGGATAGATCTTTGGCACAGAAGGCTGTCACATATCAGTGAACAGGGCCTGAACGAACTTTCAAAGCAAGGTTTGATTCAAAACAGTGGAGTCAAGAGACTGAGGTTCTATGAACAGTGTGTTCTTGGAAAGTCCAAAAGGGCAAAATTTACAAGAGGGGATCATAATTCAAGGGGTATACTTGAATATATCCATGCTAATCTGTGGGGACCAACACAGACACCTTCTTGGAATGGTGTCAGGTACTTTCATTCCCTTATTGATGACTACTCCAGAAAAGTATGGATTTATTTCTTATGCACTAAAGGACAAACTTTCTCTAAATTTGTGAAATGGAAAACTAGGGTAGAACTACAAACATCTAGGTTGATTAAATATCTTAGAACTGATAATGGTCTAGAATTCTTGAACTGTGATTTTATAACTCTTTGTTCTAAGATGGGAATAACTAGACATAAGACTGTTCCATACACAACTCAACAAAATGGGGTGGCTGAAAGAATGAACATGACCATTTTAGAAAGGGTCAGGTGCTTATTGACTGGAGCCAAATTAACTGAGGAGTTTTGGGCTGAAGCTGCATCCACTGCAGTCTATACTATCAACAGGAGTCCTAGCTCAGCCATTGAGTTCAGAACTCCCCTTGAAAGGTGGTCTAAGGTACTTCCCGACCTTTCTAATCTCAGAGTTTTTGGATATACAACATTTGTTCATGTAAGACAGGGGAAGCTGGAGCCTAGAGCAGTGAAGTGTATGTTCCTTGGGTATCCTGAAGGGACCAAAGGATTCAAACTGTGGGACTTTATTGAAAGGAGATGCCTTATCAGCAGAGATGTGGTATTCAAAGAACAAGAGTTCTACATGGACTCTATTTCAGAGCGTGAGAAAGCAAACTTCAAACTTGGGGAATCCTCAAGTCCTAAGGTGGAGGTGGTCAGAGAAGTTGGTTACTCTACACTACCTAAAGATAGAGTTCAAGCTGAGGTTCCATCAAGAATTTCTCAGGAGAGTACTGATCCTACTAAGCAAATTGAGGATCCCACTGGCTTAGCCTTCAGAGCTCAAAGGCCAAGAAGACAGACCATGGTTCCAGCTAGGTTTGCCCAAGCTGATTTTGCTGAGAGTTTAACTGCTCCTGAAGATGATCCACAGTCCTATGAAGAAGTACTTTTGAGTAAAGACAAACACAAGTGGCTAGAGGCTATGAAGAGTGAAATGCACTCCCTCAAGAAGAATAGAACTTGGAATTTAACGGTTTTACCTAAAAGGAAGAAAATTATTCCTTGCAGGTGGATCCTTAAGAGAAAGCCTACTGGTTCAGGAGATACTTTTAAATTCAAAGCAAGATTAGTTGCCAATGGTTTTAGACAGAAGGAAGGTATTGACTATAGTGAAATATTTTCACCAGTAGTCAAACACACTTCCATCCGAATTTTGTTGACCATTGTGGCCTGTGAGAATCTAGAACTAGAGTAAATGGATGTTACAACAGCTTTTCTACATGGTAATCTAGAAGAGACTATCTATATGGATCAGCCTGAAGGTTTTGAAGAAGGGAAATCAGGTACTCTAGTTTGCAAGCTAAACAGGTCTCTCTATGGACTCAAACATGCTCCTAGATGCTGGTACAAAAGGTTTGATGAGTTTATTATTAAAGTTGGCTTTTCTAGAAGTAACTTTGATGCTTGTGTTTACTACAAGAAAACAAAGTCAGACAGCTACATCTAATTACTGCTATATGTGGATGATATGCTCCTAGCTGGTAAACTGCTAGAAGACCTAAAGGAATTGAAAACATAATTAAGTTCTAAATTTGAGATGAAGAACTTGGGAAAAGCTAAAGTAATTCTAGGAATGGAAATCAAAAGAGACAGAGCCCTTGAGACTTTGTCTCTCTCTTAGAAGACCTACACTAAGAAGATATTGGCTAGATTCAACATGAGTGGCTCAAAACCCGTAAGCACACCCTTAGCACAACATTTCAAACTATCAGCTAAGGACTCACCTTCAGATCATGATAAGCTCCAAGGTTGCTTGGTTTTTACAAAGCTAGAGGTCCTTCTAGGATCCTTGTAAAAACTCACAAATATGGAAAAACTCAACACTTGATCCCAAC
>JBBMEG010016572.1:0-28506 GCA_037832605.1 Cyclanthera cordifolia
ATTATAGTATAATATAATACTAATGGGTAGATTAATAAACTCAATATTATACAAATACATATATAATACCTTAATGATCATATAATACCTAAATAATATATTCATTAATGGCATTTTTGTAAATAAAACCACCTTCAATTTAGGGTTTCTTTCCTATTAAAATAGTCGTAAGGGAGTTATTCCAGCTGCAACTTTGAACTTTGAGTTGCAGAAGTTACCAACCCTCGCCGGTGCCAGCAATGAAGGTCGAGTTGGGCGATGACGGCGTTGGGCGGCGGCGGCGAAGAACCCGTTCGGCGACGGCGGCGAAGAGCCCGTTCGGAGGCGACGGCGGTGAACGACACATGTTCGGCGACGGAGGTGAACGACACACGTTCGGCGGCGACCGTCAATGGCGGCGGTCAACGACAAGTTCGACAACGACTGTGAAGAGTGAGGTAGAGCTCGACGGCGGTGACGTTGAAGATCATGGTTGACAGGGAAGGTTTGAGGTATTTGTGAAGGATAGTTATTAAAAAGGTATTAATGTATTTTTATGTTTTTTTAAATGCGTTTTGAATATGTTTGCAATAAAATTGTTTTTTGGCAGGAATGTAAATTTTATTCTCTAGATGGCTATGGATATAAACTTCCCTATTGTAAATCAATTTCATATATTGAATTTGTACTTTTGATAAAATAAAATTTTCAAATACTATCAATTACATTCGAAATAATGTCAAATTTATTGAAAAAGAAATCAATGAGTAACCATGCACGAAAAGGTTGTCCTAAAATTAATAGGAAAAGCCGCATCACAATAGTAGAAAATAAGGAATTGAAATTAAATCAAATAAAAATCGCATAAATCTCAATTTTTAATAGGTTGAATTTATATTAAAATTTTAAATAAAAATAAACTTTATTGTTATTTTTTAGGTGTTTATTTTTGAATGATTTTAGCAACCCATACAAGTGGTTGCCACCCATTTTATTGAGTATGACTTTGATTAAACAAATATCAAAACTAGACTTTGTTTTCTTCTTTCTTTTTAAAAGACTATAAAATAGGGTTTGGTTCTGATTTATGGCATTTTGAGTACATATTTCAAACTTTCAATAGCTTAAATATTTGGGATTATATTAAGAAAAATAATTCTAAGAAGTTGAAAGAAATAATGTAACTGTCTAGTTCATTGATTATTTTTTCTCACTTATACAAGATGTGGTTTAGGAAACAATATATAACTGAGATATCATAAAATAAGTTCGAGCTAATTCATAGATATGAATACTCTAACTACTGATTATAAGTTAATTTTTACCAACTTGTTGTATTCGAGCCTCTTTAAAGTTATCATCAAGCAACATATGTTTGTCTAACATTCTAAACAACGATCTCTTATAACTAGTATTGAAATTATAATTTGTGGAAGCTGCATGATTGCTTGTTTCTTTTTCAGTAAGTTTGACATTATTTTGAATGTATTGTATATTTGAAAATTTTGATTGACATTTCCAATATAGATCTTATATATAAAATTCAAATAGCATCTACTATAAAATATTTAGAATGGTAGCTATAATTTATAAATGAACATTAAAGTTTATAAATTCTTAAATGTCAAGGGATCCGAGAATTGATGTGATGATATTAAATATTTTGGTCAATTAAGTTTATATTGTTCTATATATTAAAAACATACCAAATGTGCCAAACTGGCCTTAGTTCAGCTGACGCTAGTGTTGTCTTAACATTCACTCAATCATGATTCGAGTCTCCTCAATCTTTCTTTGTTGTACAAAAAAAAAAAAAAAAAAAAGAAAGAAATGTTATCTTAACAAACCTATATAATTTATTGCATGAAAGTATTGTGCATTTCTTATACTAATTTTTAATCGGTTAAATTATCAACAATACTCCTAAACTATATAAGGTGTTTGGTAGTAGTTTTAATTAGTATTTCAAATTAGTATTTACTAAATATTCATAAAAAAAGTACATCTAAACGAGTTTTTGATTACAAACATTATTTCCAAATACTCAAAATAAATCATCATTCTAAATACTAATTTTAAATGAGCAGTTCTACCCTCTTTGTATGGTTTGTGGTCCCCCTCCCCCAAACTTGTACTAAAAAAAGAAAAAAAAAACTACATCCAAACAAGTTTTTTATTGTAATCATACTAATCATTACTTTTTAATACTTAAAATAAATTATTATTCTAAATACTCTTAAAAACTACATTCAAACAATGTAACGACCCGAGATATTGATTGATTTTGAAAACAATTATATTTTTATTTAATAAGGAAATTCAAGGAAGAAGTTTCCCTTGAAAGGAATTAATTGGACTTAAGGTAGCAAGGGAAAGAAAGGTAAATTCCAAGAAATTATGGTTAAAATTGAAATTTTGGAAGTAGAGGCATTTTTGTAAATTTTCGGCATCAAAAGACAATATAGGGAAAAAGTCGATTAGATTAATCATTGGGCTATAAATACCCAATGATTGGCAGAATCACAGCCGAGGCATTGAAATCAGCAAAATCAGAGCTGCTGTTCGTAAAAAATCCGTACAATCCAAGTCGTTGTACGTAGTAAATCGAGGCAACAAAATCAGCCAAAAAAGACAAAATGATTAGGTTAATCATTTACCTCTTTCATTTTCAGCGCCGCCCAACCTGAATCTCTATAATCCGACAACCGCTGACACGTCAATCATTATCATGGAAAACGACACCGACAGTTGCCAGACAACCAATCATTGGCCATTGATTGCCTGTAGTGCCGCTGATCGTCCGTCTCGCGTTAGTGTTGTTGGAGCTCGTGCTTCGGACGCCGTCGTCCTATGTGAACCAGCAACGAACATGTTGCGCGTCTTTAGTCGCCCTCAGCTTGTCGTGATTCTCGGTTAATCATGAACTAAGATTGTCTGACAGCCGTCTACAGTCGTCAGATCTGTTGCCCCGTTTTTCGCGTGCATCACGCGTTCCATACCTGTAGGCATGTTCCCCCTGCGAGTCTTATTCATGCGCCGACAACATCCATTCACGTGCCGCCGTCAGTCGCTGTTCTCTGGCCACGCGCCGCCGTCGACCTCGCGGAAAAATTTCCAGATAGTGTTTTTTGGGTAATTTCGATGCTTTCAGTCTGATTTTGATAGTTTTAGGTGCTATTTAACTCGTTAACCTTATTTTGGCCAGTTGAACTAATGCTTCGGGACGCGCAGATCGAGCATTCTAAGTGCAAATTAGCGGTTTTCGGCCAAGGTAAGGGGATCTTATCCTTAGCTTGGGGTCTTGTGAATAATAATAAGCATGTGTAGAGCGAATTAAGTGAGATTAACTTG
The DNA here is from genome assembly GCA_037832605.1 of Cyclanthera cordifolia. Classification (NCBI taxonomy): domain Eukaryota; kingdom Viridiplantae; phylum Streptophyta; class Magnoliopsida; order Cucurbitales; family Cucurbitaceae; genus Cyclanthera; species Cyclanthera cordifolia. The sequence goes on from JBBMEG010016572.1 coordinate 3,331, forward strand.
ATGATCTATTTTTGAATGCTTTGGTGATTGAGTGTTAGTATTAAATGATTTAATCATGTTGTGTACGATGCATTGAGAACCTGAGTAGTTGACTCGTGATTAACTGACATGTCTTCTTGATACGCTTGAGAAGTCATGAACTTATTGTGGAATGTACTTGAATATCTGTTCTACCTTGCATACATGAAAGATCACGAGTAAACATCGGTTGAAGGTCCGGTAGTGGCATTGCCCTATAAGGGTAGCCCCGAAAGTGTGAATTATTATCCATCATGGGCCCGAGGGTGACATGTTCCATCAAGATAGCCCCGCTGTCACTACTATTTTCTTTTGAAGATTCCGAACTGCAGGGACCTATAGAAGCCTCTGTTTTACCAATAACCATGCATTGATTGACATTTTATATTATTATGTTCATATTTGTACTGATCCCGGTTAGGGATCCTTACTGACTTAACAACTCACTCTTTTCTCTGTGGACTTCCACATGTACGCAAGGTCTCTACCAGGATGGCTGATCAGGAGTTGTAAAGACCATGAGCCTGTCATGTTGTGTCTGTTTGTTATCGTTCTTTTCCACATATGGTTTTGTTTTCTTTATGGATTTAACATAGAGACATGTACTGGATATATGATGTTTTCACTATTTTTCACCGGTTTTAGAGCTGGGTACCCGCCTTTTCATTTTATGACTATTATCGTTTTTATTAATAAATAAGGTAATTTATTCAACATGTCTCAGGTTTAAAAGTTCATTTACTCATGCATCTAGGGTATAGGCCAAGATGAGACCGTAGTCCAAGTTGTGCCTTTATAGACTATTTCCTCAATACGGAATTAATGTGGGTAATCTTCAGCATATATATGATCTGTTAAGCATTAAGTGACGTGTTTGCTATGTATGATTGATTTTGGAGTTTTAGGATGTCTTGTATGAAATATTTAGATCGTCTCAGCATGTCCTTTCTATGCTTAACCGAGAAAGACTCAGCTTGTTTAGGTCCGAGATTACTATGATATGTTTAAAGTTGATTGTTCTAAAAGGGGTCATGGTCGTTATTCATGATTAGTCGAGTTTAATTGTTACAAAGGTAACAAAGTTGAGTAACTGAACTTAGGTGTTCCAAAGGGAACCGTGGAGTTATACTCGTGATTTAAAGGTCCCAAAGAGGGGTAAGAGTTAAAGAGCACGAGCTACGGTTATATCAGACATGTCTTGATCGTTGACTCGAATAGGGGATTAGTTCAGGTGTCGGGCGTTGAGGAAGATATTCCTACTTCGCGATAGTGTTAGGGATCGAAGGGCCACCCGATTAGCCATACCTACATAGAGTTCGCTTGACTTTTCCCATATGTCGTGCTAGGAGTGTGAGTCAGGAGATAACCCGCTGTAGAGGGTCTTTGATCTACCTCTTCGCGTGAGTGTTTGAAGTCTGGCGCCAACCAGCTTGTTTTGGCTCACTTAGGTGCTCTCACACTAATATAGGTTACCAGGATTAAAGATAAAGATTTGAAATTCGAGATAAAGATAAAGTTTGAGATATTGCGTAGTCATTTACTTCGTGTTTCTCAGGTTATATATATGTTTCTTATAGATCCCGTGATGGGGCCCTTACTGAGTTTTCACGAACTCACCCTTTCATTTGTAGATTCTCTTCAAGTACTCACAAGTGAATTGGGATGGTTGAACTAAAGCTGGTGTGACCATGAGAAAGCTGCATTATAGTTTAAGAATTTTTACTTGACCATTGTTATTTTGATTTCATATTTAAAGCATGCTTTTTGTGTGGCTAAGAGACATGTCACACCAGGAAATCAAAATAACAACGGTAAAGTAAAAGTTCTCTAAGAGACTGTTAGTATAGGTTTATTTAATGTTTATTTGTGTTTTTCAGGTACCCTCGAATTATGTTTTATGGTTTTAAGTTGTTCAACAAATGCAAAGAATTTAATTACATGTCTGTGAGTTTATAACTGTTTGTACATGCATAAGAGGTTAATGCCCTGAGATTGACTTGGTGTCGAGTCGAGTCTTTACAAACAAGCTTTTGACTGCAATCATTACTTCTAAATACTTAAAATAAATCCTCATTCTAAATACTTTTAAAAACTACATCCAAACAAATATTTTACTACAACCATTACTTCTAAATACTCAAAATAAATCCTGATTATAAATACTAATTCTAAATACTCTTAAAATCTCAATCAAAACAATCCAAAAGATCTATAAAAAAATATCTCAAAATTTGAAAATTTCAAAAATATTGTTGAAGTTTCCAAAATGTTTCAAAAATATTCTTACATTTAAATTTGTATGAAACTCGTTAAAATTTTGTTTAAAAAAATACCTAATTCTCTTTTTGCATATGTTTTCAAGCATGAAAATCAATAAACACTTATATTAACCTTTGTCATAAAAAATTGATCAACTATAACAATTTCGTGCAATCATCAAAAGACAGAAAAAAACAAAATAAATTGTTGTTATTTTTTTGACGTTCTAAAATAAATAGTTGTTATGAATTTGAAATTTTAAATTAGGTATATTCATATAGAGATATATCTTTATTCGTAGATATGAATGATAATTTGTGATTGTTTAATTTATTTGATGTGATCGGTTTTTAATTTAAGTTATTTTAATAATTTAACTTATCAATTAATGTACAATTAATTTTTGATGATGTCTAAATGCTTTCAAATTTGCCCTCTCTTCTTTTTTTTTTTTTTTTTTTTTTTTTTTTATGATTGCATCTAAATTAATATTATATTTTAGAGTTTCTTTGCCGTCCATATTATTAACACCACAACAAACATGAAAATGTAAATCACCCTACCACTATAATCGTTAGTTTAAGCTAATATTTATGTATAAAAAAAATAATAAAAGAAAGACAATAAATTAATAAAATAAATGATAAATAAGTATCAGAAATAAAATATTAAAAAATTAATTTTAATATAAGCTAACCATTTAATTAATAGATAATTTTTTTTTATAAATTAAATAGGCATGATATTTGAAACCAAACTTTATCATTTTTATAAAAAATATTTTGTAAGACAGGTATTTTTTCACCTCCAATATTCTAAATTCAAAAAACAAAAAGCCAAAGATATTTTTAAAATTTGTAATTTTCATCCAAATGCAAGAACAAAAAGATTAGTTTTGAAGGGCCAAAGCAAACATAGCTTAGTTGATATTAGTGATATATCAACATCTATTGACATCTACTCTATCAGTGGTTCTAGTCTCATTTGTATCGGAGTATTTAAAATTAGTACTTAGAATGAAAATTTATTTTGTAAAATGATTGTTTTGAATGACTATAAATGATCAGTAGTTAGTTTGAACAATTATAAATTTGAGTTTTAGTAATAGTTTGTTTGAATGTATATATCTAGAGAAGGGCTGTAACTAATAACTCGTTTGAAAGATAGTTTTTGTAGAGTGTAGACAATAGTTCATTTGAATGATACTTTTTGTAAAGTGATCGTAGACAATAACTTATTTTGACGTAGTTATACATTAGTGATTGTTATGAAGAATTAAAAATGAATGATTATTTTTAGTAATTATAAATGAATGATTATTTTGAGACATTATGATAACTTGTTTGAACATTTTTGTTTTAAGAAAAATTGTAACAAATTATTTGTAGTAACAAAAACCCGAGACAAATACCTCAATAGGTGTAGGCGCCGAAGAGGGGAAATTCAAGAAATAGAAGATGTTAAAAACAAATATAACTTTTAAGGAATCGAACACACATGAGCTATGCTTATGATAATTAATAGGAGTATATAAATGAACCGACAACTCGTGCAACTTGGATTATCCAACAATAATTTTTTTGCTGGTTCAACCTAATCCAACTCTAATTAAGAAATAATATATATACAAATATATATGTGCATTAACACAATTCTAGAATCAAACACAACCAAAATAAAAAATATAAGGTTGAATTAAATTTCTTTAATATAAATGGTTGGACGAGTTCAAGTATTGATCCAAAAAATCTCCCTACCCTATTCCAAATCATGTACACCCATAATAACTAATATAATGTATAGATTTGGTAATCCAAAACCAATATCAGACATAGATATATATTAAAATATAAGATCATTTTATTTTTTTTTTTATTTATTTTTTTTTTAATATTAATCTTTGAACTTTTGTTTTATTTAGGTATCTTTTGGATTGGTTCTAGTTGTAGTAATTTTTTTTTGTTTTATAAAATTACTATTATATATACAAAAATTAACATATTTACATTTTTTTTATTATATGCATTTAATATTAATATCAAGTTCAAACCAAAACAAAAATCAACTTGAAATTTATTAACTCTATTAAATTATAGTTTCACTTTCAAAATATTGTTGATTTATTTTTCTTTAATTTTATAATAATGAAGAAGAGAAAATTCAAATTTATAGGAATAAAAAAATGGTTTGAAATGAAGTGAATTAATATAATTGGGCACTCCTCCTAAGAACCATCGCCTCTAGTAACAGGATTGATAAAAACAATTAAATAACAAATTTGTAGAATTAAAAAAAAAGAAAAAAAAAAAGACAAATAATTATTTCTCAATTATCTCAAACATTAAACAGAAAGACGGAGAAGTAATTTACATCTTTCACCTATCTACAAAACCATCAGTAAAATTTAACCAAAAAAAAAAAAAAAAAAAAAAAAGCAAAAGAAAAAGAAGCGATTGGATCAGGTGAGATCCAGCCGTAGCTCTTACGCACTCCGATTCAGAAAGAACCACCCGCAGCCGCGTCAGGGCGGCGAATCGGCGGACCGTGCAAGGGGCGAAGGCGGCGCTTGGTCCGGTCGCGAGGATCGGCCGGGTCGGCGTCGCCGACGTAGTGAACGACAGCCACCGTCAAAAGAAGCACTCCCAAACACAACACGGCGTAGCAATGGCGCCCCAGCCTCCCCAGAATGACCCCCACCGCCGTCTCCGCCTCCATGTCAAAGGAATTGGTTGCTCTGAGTTGAAAAGAGATCAAAATTGTGGAGAATGGAGTAATGATTGAATGGGGGAATTGGATATGGATGAAGGTAGGGGGATTTTATTTGGTGTGTGGGCCCCTATAACTGTTCTGTGGACTTTTTTCGAGTTTCGAGGAGGCCCATAACTTTCTTAAAATAAAATATCTACCAAGATTTAAGAAGACATATATATATATATATATACATATATTAAAGATATTTAATATAATATTTATAATGAATATATAATTTTAGTTATTGAAGAAATAAAATTTTTAAATGTTCATTATTATTTTATTTATCATTTATATAAAATTTAAAATCACATTTTGATGAACAAAATAACCAATAATAATATCAATATTATGAATTTATATTTTTTCCTATGAAATTTCTTTTTTCTATTTTAGAAAACTTTGTATGTGAAAATTCAAATGGATAGATTAAAATTGAAATTTTTTCTCTCCAACGTGGGAGTTTTTTCCTCTAGTAGGGAGGGGCTGCACTGAACAAGCGGTTATTTTTCGACGAATAGTGGGATTACAATTTTCTTCTGTGGTAGTGGCAGCGAAGCGCGGTAAGGTCTTGGTTGCGAATTGAGTGTGGGTGTGTTGAGGTTAGAAAGCTGGTGGACTGAATAGTGCAAAAATGGAGGACTTGGTTGAACGCTGGAAGCAGTTTGATCTGACGGAGGAGGAGATTTCACTGACAGTGCCTAGGGAGGAAGAGCACAAATGTCCGGCAAAGGGGTTGGAACGAAGTATGATGATTAAGGTAGTGTCGTCCAAACGGATTCATTCTAAATCTTTTCGATCTGTTATGAAAGCAGTGTGGAGGTGTTCTGCAACAACACAATTGGAAGTGGCAGGGGATAATATCTTCTATGCACAATTCCAATCTGTGGAGGAGAAAATGTGTGTGATGGCTGAAGGTCCGTAGGCGTATGAGAAAGCATTGCTGATTATGGTTTCACCTAACCTAGATGACCAGGTTCGAACTCTTAATTTTCTCTAACTGAATTCTGGATCCTTGAGTTAATTGAGGGCTTAACGTTTGAACTAATAAAAAGATTGCAGAATTTTGATCACTCTTCTTGGCTATTGGGTTGTGATTTCAATGAATGCCTTTGGCCGAGGGAGAAACAAGGTGGTTCTCAACGTCAAACAAAGAGCATGAAGGATTTTTTCGAGACGGTGAATGATTCTTAGCTATGCGACTTGGGATTTCAAGGGCCACCATTTACATAGACAAATAAATGCACAACTAAGGAGCCTATTTTTAAAAAACTGGACCGTTTTATTGCAAACCACACTTTTATATCTTTGTTTGCAGGATTAAATGTGAAGCACCTGGAATGGATAGGATCCGATCATAGACCAATCTCCTTGTCTATAACGAATACAGTTTGTAGCAATTCGAGGGGTAGTAAAAAATCTTTCAGGTTTGAGGAGCATTGGACGACTAACAGTAGTTGTTTAGAAATTATTCGGAGTTCATGGGGACAAGAGGAGTGTGGGGGAAGTAATGCAGTTATGCAAAAATATTAAGTCTGTACAGAGGCACCTAAAACAGTGGGGAAGGAAACAGAACATTGAGTTAATTGAGGATAGTCATTGCTTACAAGCTCAATTCAATGCATTGATGAATAACACACAACAAGTAGACTTTCACAAGGTCAATGCAATTGAGAAAGAGCAGTTAATTGTAAATAACAAAATGGAGATGTACTGGAAACAACGATCAAGGGAGAATTGATTAAAATGGGGAGATCGGAATTCAAAATGGTTCCACAAAAAAGCATCCCAAAGAAAGAACAAAATCACATCCACCGGCTGAAAGGAATGAATGGCGAGTGGGTCTATGAGGAGAACGACATCTCTGACATTTTCCTCCAGTATTTCCAGAATTTGTTCACCTCGTCCAACCCCGATGTGGAACTTATGTATGTAGAGGTTAATGTCATAAAAAGGTATTTTCCTAGTGAGATGAAGGATATGCTATCTAAACCGTTTGAGGAAGACGAAATCAGTGTCGCAGTGTTCCATATGCAACCAACGAAAGCCCAGGTCCAGATGGTCTCCCTGCACTCTTCTTTCAGAAATATTGGGACATTGTGAAAATGACAGTGATAAAAACATGTCTCTCCATTCTGAGGGGCCAACAATTAGTACAGTCTTTCAACAACACGAATATTGCGCTCATTCCAAAGGTAAAACTGCCCTAGATGGCCTATGAATATAGACCAATCAGTCTATGCAATGTTGTATACAAAATAATCACTAAAACAATTGCAAACAGACTGAAACTAGTACTTCCTTATGTGATTAGTGAACAACAGAGTGCCTTTGTGCCAGGACGCCTTATTACAGATAACGTGCTAGACGGCTACGAGTGCGTGCAGTCTATTATGAACAGAAGAGGTGGTACAACTGGAATGGGTGCAATAAAAGTTGATATGAGCAAGACGTATGATAGAGTTGAATATCCGTTCCTAAAAGCTGTTTTACTCAGAATGGACTTTCCCAGTGAGTTCGTTGACTTGATTATGGATTGTGTTTCGTCGGTACGCTTTTGAGTCTTCCTAAATGGCCAACCCAGAGGGTCCCTTCAACAAAAAAGAGGCTTAAGACAAGGTGATCCCATTTCCCAATATCTTTTCCTTATATGTACTGAATGTCTATCTGGGCTTATAGAATCGGAAGTGGAAAAGGAGGGACTTATTAAGTGCTGTATTACCAGGGCATGTCCAAAGATTTCTCATCTCCTTTTTGCTGATGATAGTATTTTCTTTTGTCGAGCTAACCACTATGAGTTCAAAGTTATAAAAGAGGTGTTACAGATATATGAGAAAGTGTCGGGACAATGTGTGAACTTTGACAAGTCCGCAGTCCTGTTTAGTCTGAATGTGGAACCGGCTATGTGTAACTCCCTCAGGCAAGAACTGAATATAAAATCAACTGCAGCTCTGGGTAGATATTTGGGACTTCCTTCCCATTTTTCGAGAAATAAAGCCAATGACCTATCCTACCTTAAGGAGAAGGTACTAAAGGTGATTGCTGGATGGAAACGTACATTTTTCTCGATTGAGGTGTTGTGATAAAGAGCAATGCTCATTCCATTACATCAAAGCTAATAAGGTTTTGAGAATCACATATTCAGAAACAAATTACAGCAGTTATTCACTTTCATACTACTTCAATAGTTTCAGTTCAGAAAAGGCTTCAAAACAGTTACAACTAGCAGGTTCTTACCACCTATTCTCTAACCACCTAGGGCAACAATTTAAACCTATATAAAGTACTTTGAAGTCATATTGTGTGAAGAGGTTTTTCTAGTATTATGAATTTTTTGAGAAGTGATATGAAATAAAATTACTTGTGTTCCCGTGGATGTAGGCCAAGTTTTGCCGAACCACGTAATTCTGTGTTGTACTCTCTTATCTCTTTATTTTCTTGTTTTTTAACTTGATTCTTTGACTTTGATTTTCCTTTCACAAGAACATAGAAAAGGTTAAAACAAATCAGAGATGATATAAACTAAAAATACAAGGACAAGATTCGTTTACCTCATTCGGTGTAGAAATTAATTGTCTTTCTCATGGACCCGAGATTGATCAAGGGTTTCGTTGGAATGCAGAATTTTTGGAACAAGGAGAAAAAAGAACAATTGAAAAAAAGGGTTTTTGTTCATTGACATGAACAGGACATTGTGGCTGTAGATTGTTTGCATGAAGGACACGAAGTGTAGTGGAAAAATCTAAACCATTCATTTTTAATTTCAAATCTCCATGGTCCATTCAGTTCACAAGAAAACTTGTAATTGGACTCTTTGTTGCAACCCAAATATTTGATCATTTATACTCACGTAAGAAGGCCTTTAAAATGTCTTCAGTTTAGGCCCAATTCGATTTACATGGGGGCAAGGAGATCCTCATTAAAGCTGTGGCCCAAGTGGTGCCTACTTATGTGATGTCTCTAATCAGATTACCAATTTCATTCTGCAAGGAAATTACATCTGCAATTTCAAAATTCTGGTGGGGATCAACTACTAAAAAGAGAAAGATTCATAGATGTCGTGGGATAAGATGTGTCGGCCAAAATCAAAAGGTGGGATGGGATTTCGAGACATTAGGGGTTTTAACCAAGCAATGCTGGCAAACCAGGCTTGGAGAATCCTTAAATTTCCGGATTCTTTGGTAGCGAAGGTAATGAAAGGAAGGTATTTTCCAAAGGTGGGTTTTTTTGATTCTAGACCGAAGCAAAACACATCTTATGTTTGGCGAAACTTATTGTGGGGTAGAGACTTATTGCTAAAAGGTATCAGAGTCAGAATTGGTAATGGTCTATCCACGAATGTTTTTACCCACCTGTGGCTGCTTAGGGAATCAACATTTAAAGTGCTCACATGCCCCAATACCTACTGCTCTAACTTAACGGTTGACAGCCTTATGACTCCATCGGGGTGTTGGAATATGAATCTATTAAGACAGTATTTATGGGAAGAAGACCATGGAGCGATAATGGTTGTTCCCATTTGTAAAACAAATTTGCTAGATATATGGATTTGGCACTATACTACTTATGGTGAATTTACTGTTAAAAGTGCCTATAATTTATGGGTGAGCCTTCGTTACCAATCATCTTCCTCTGGAAATTCCAACGAAGAAGTTTGGTGGAAGAAATTGTGGAGCCTATCTATCCCGTTGAAAATCAAAATCTTCATATGGAAGATGGTTTATGAGTTGCTTCCTATCAAAACGAAACTACAGGAAAGACACTTACAAATTGATGCACTGTGCAGCAGATGTGGGAAACCAGAAACGATTATTCATACATTTTTTTAAGTGTGCAGCTGCAAAAACACTATGGAATACGCTTTCACTGGCACGACATCTCTTGCAATTGGCTGCGATCTCGATTATGGAATGGATGATGCATTTGGCAGATCGATTACAACAGACTGAGTTGGAGATCTTGTGTATCGCCTGCTGGTCACTTTGGAACACACGAAATAGATGGGAGAGAAATCTACCGGTGATGACGAGCCTGTAACAAGTAACCTGGATTACCGATTATTATAAGGAGTGCAACCGAATGAAGCAGCCTTCATCACCATCTCCGTCTGGCAGGAATAATCGGGGCTGATCACCCCCTTCGACATGTATTTTCAAATTGAATGTGGATGCGGCAAACTCATCGAACTTGAGGGGTTTTGGATTTGTCCTTCGTGACTGGGAGGGACGACCACAGGTTATGGCGGCAATTCACTATGTTGGAAGACTCGAGCCCCTCACTGGTGAAGCGGAGGCGATGATCTGTGCACTGCGATTCTTATGCCCGCGGGGAGAATTTCAATTTGAAATTGAAACTGACTGCAAATTGTTGGTGGAAATGCTGGGAGTAGATCGAGAATCCAACTCTCATGTGGGAGTCATCGTTGATGCCATTAAAACAATGGGGAGGTCTTTTAAGGTACTCGGTATACAACACATACCTAGGTCAGCAAATAGGGTAGCCCATGAGTTGGCTTCTTTCGCTGTAAATGATAACACGAACAATGTGTGGTTCTATGAGCCCCCGACGTGGCTCGTCTCTTTTATTTCTGCTGATCAAAAGAATTGTGCTCGATTGAATATTATTCCATTATAATACAATCCACTGCTTCAAAAAAAAAAAAAAAAAAAAAAAAAATCAAATTCATACAATAATTAAAAAAAAAAAAGTGAATACCTAAGATTGGTTACCTTTTTAGTTATTGTCTTTAAGTTCAACATAATTTTTTTTTTTTTGACAATTTACTCTTTTTTATAGAAATTTTACTGGAAATAAAAAGTGTATTTAGAAATAATAAAAAAAAAATCAAAAAATTTAAAAAGTAGACCAAGGAAAGGAAATTTAAAATTAATATAAGAAAGATAGTTAATTAGTTAATTTGAAAACTTCATAGTTAGAAAAAGAAAGTTTGTAAAATAAGGAAAGAAAAATTAAAGAAAATTATGAAGGTTAATCAGTACTTTTTCAAAATTATGCCCTTCAATCCTAGGGTTCAAAGCGCGAACGGGTTATCTCTCTACGAATCTCCCCTTTGACATTAATTCTTTGGGTAGGTTGATTGCTTGCTTTTGTTGATTGATGAATGAATTATAAAATATATATATATAAAAGAAAAGATAAATTAAAAAATGAAGGAAAGTTGACGCCACAAAACGAAAAATGTAAAAGATAATTTCCTTGCTAGCCAAACGTCAGGAAGAAGCACTTTCCTTCCATAAATAGTGAGTTTAAAGTGGGAACAAATCTTATACTAATAAATTTGAGATGAACTTAAATGATATTTTTGGGCACCATAATATTAAAATAGATAGAGGGTTATGATTAAAGATGTATTATAATAACAGTATTTGGAGTACATATTATTATAGCACGAGTTATAATAAATGGTATTTGGAGGGTAAGTTATTATAAGAAAATGTGTAAAATACTATTTTGGTCCTTGAACTTTTCACCTTTGTTCAATTTGGTACCGAACTTTTAAAAGTTCAATTTTAGTCCATGAACATTTAAAACTCAAACAAACATGTCCAGAGACCTTTAGAATGATTTCATGTCTAAATTAAAGGCCCAACTCAAAATGAAGTGTTGTGCTACGAGGACTTGAACCATTGATCGAGTAGATGCTAATGCATCACTAGTGCCAGCTGAGCTATACTGACTTTGGCCCAAATTACATAGATTGCATGATAGACTTTAGGTAAACAAATAAACAAAATTAATTAATTTGTAGTCGTCTCGGTTAATTGATTTTGGTTTAGTCATTCTCAGTAATTTAATGCTATTATTTAGTTGATATGGAACTCTACCATGCACAATTGATTGAATAATAATGTTTGATTTTGATGCTGGGTCAAAATCAATAAAATAGAAGAACAATGACTTATTGTGATTTTTCCAACTAGGTAGACTAATTCCTTGAATTCAAAAAAAAAAAAAAAATTAATTGCATTAGCCTATGATCAATATTACAATTGGATTAAAATAAACCCTTGAATTAGAAGTTTTCGTAATTTGTTTATTTTATTTATTTTTATTGTTTTATTTATGATTTCGTTCCAATACAAAAACCTCATTTTATTTGTTTCCAAAAGAAATTAATTCATAGCTTCTTTGATATTCGACTTGGTTCCACTATTTCTACAAGTTAGAGTTATGAGAGTCAGTAAATTTATTTTGACGGGCTTCGATAACCCAACCAAAATCTCATAGTGTAAGTTGTACAACTTTATTATTTAATCTTCATTGTTGAACTTAAAAGACCTTGTTGAACTAAGACCAAGGGTTGATTTTGCATTGACTATGTTGACCATGGAATGAATTTAGAGATCCAAATGAGCATTGACCATCCATGTAGGATGTTGACCTATGGTGAGTTGTAAGTTTCAGTAAATGGATAAACTTAGGATCTTTGACCATTTGTTGGTTATTGACCCATCTTATGTGACATGTTGGCAAAGTAAATGTTCTTTAACCCATTTTGATTAGGTTTGACTCTTTCACATCATCGGCTATGTATTTTAGCATTTAGGCTGTGCTTATCTAGTTATGGTTTAATGAGCTAGTTTTGACCCGTTAATTTATTTAGGATGTGTTCGTGTGCCAACTTCCCTTGATCGTTAGCTTAAAGCTTGGAAGCTCTTCCGTGGAATTCGACTAAGGTAAGAGACTTGTTACCCTTTCTTGGGTCTTTTGGTTAATTATCATGAGCATGAATATGGGTTAATTAACCTTTGTAATACTGATTATTGATGAATTGGTTATGAACTATGTATGCCTTACATGTTTGATGCCTATGCTGCTCAACTCGTATGTTTAATGAGTTGTACAATGATTTTCTTGTATGTAAGCATGTTAGTTGTTACACAAGATGTTTTATTTATGCAAGCATGTTATAATATTATGCTCTGTTAGCATGTTATATTGTATGCTCTGTTATTTCATTATAAGACTTGATTGGTAATCACATTACATGTGATACAAGGCATTCTAGTCATTCCCTATAAGATATGGAAGATAATCATTTGTATATGATACTCAGACATGCTATATACTACATTATAAGACTTGTCAGGTAATCAAATTACATGTGATACCTAAGCATCTCGTCCATTTCATTATAAGACCTGACATGCAATCTCGTTATCAATGATATCCAGGCATTCTATATTATCATTATAAGACCTGCTAGGTAATCTCGTTGTTGATGATACCTAGGCATAATATATTATTATCATAGACCTAGCAAGTAATCATACCATATATGATACCCATGCATTCTATCTCTATCCATAAGACTGTGCATGTAAACACTGTTGAGAATTATGGGGTAGGTGCATGGAATTAACGCGACTGAAGCGTGTGTGTAATTAGAAAAAATTTAGAGCTTGCCTCTGAATTAGTCTAACGGATCTTTATGTTGAGAATGTCACGAATAAGTCTCTTGGAACCTTCTTGATTGGACCTTCAAATTTTCCAGGTATTTTTGCAACGCTGCACTGAGTGCCTGGTTGGAAGCTTCTTAAAGAAAATGAGCTGGGAAGAATATTAACTCATAAGAAAAATATGACTCAGTTCAACACGGGTCCTTTCAACATGTTTTGTTCTCACTCATATGCATCATAGGAAAATTTCTAAGAGGTCACCCAATCCAGGACTACTCAAAGCAATGTGCACATTATTGGTATATGTATTATAAATCAATTGTTTTAAGCCTTTTTTTAACCATGAGACTATATCATCAAGATCTCTCTCATTCCGATGTGGACTCGATTCATTCATGTATCCCTCATAACTACGCGCGTTACACAACAATTATGAGTTATCCCGAGGACCGGTGAACCTATAGGTTGAAAGCTACAATGACTGAGATCTAATTCCTCTTCGCTAACATCAGGCTTATTCCAATAAAGGCATGTGGTGGACTCTTTCGCAGTATAGAACAAGTTAATGTCCATGGATATAATTGGTCATCTTTGTTATGATCCTTTACGAGCTTGTTCGTAATTCATAGGTGGGTCAAAATGTCCGTTCTACCTTTATGATTACATCTTTCTCTTTAAGCGCCACTTATTCCTCTAATGAACAAGCTGTTTATAATTACACTATAAACGAATGTCCTCTCGAGTTAATGAGCGGTAAGATCCCTTTGTTCAAGCCCTAAAATCATCCATTAAGGGAACGACTACTTTTTCCATAATATTAGGGAAGACATGAATTTTTTTTCTTGTGACGTTGCGTTCCTAGCTACTCGTTACGACAATCCCCAACGTGGGAAGCTTATTGACCAAGTGTTGTTTGATTAGTCTCACCATATACATCAAATGACGCTTTCATAAAGTAGGAGTTCATAACCCACTCATGATTAATATAAAATCGACATACGATCATTCTTAGTGAAGTAGTTTATGCGAGTCTATAATGGAATTACTAGCACGACTATAAAATTTCTGGTCCTGTCGCCGTAGACATCTAAGGCTACGAACGCATTCTTCGTCATCGAAAAAAAGATCACCTGAGGCGATGGAAAAGCTCTGTTGCCTTAGGGGTCTAAGGCGACGGAAACCCTCTGTCGCTTTACGAGTCTAAGGCGACGGAGTCAAACGTCGTCGCCTTAGGCTCCTAAAGCGACGAATTACTCTCTGTCGCCGATGGGGACCATCATGCGACAGAGTTATTGTTCCGTCGCTATATGGTACGACGACGAAGTTAAGGTGACGAAGCTGGCGACGGAACATTTTCCGTCGCTATAGGCTAAGGCGACGGAGAATGATGGTTATGGCGACAGAATCCTCCGTCGCCTTAGCTGTTGAATCTTGTAGTGTATTCAAAAACTTTGTTTTACATATGCACTCCCAGTTACATGTCTCCACATGAACAACCAGGATTATGTCGTTTGAAACTCTTGCAAAACGAGCTGCACCAACAATATTACTAGGACTTAGGCGCCCTTAGTCCATATACTATAAATGATTTAAGTTATAAACTTGGGACTAGATCCACTTGCATGTTCCACAAATTTGTCAAAGTGTTCATCTAAATAACTAATGGTATATCGACATTAACCCAATTAATGCGATAATGTGTTGAATGTCGTTTGAATATTAAATGCGCAATTTATAGAAAATAATAACTCTTATTAATAACTGAAAATAACAATAAATTGTCTAATGTTAAATGCTTGTTCTTAAATATACAAATTACTATGCCTTTAGGGCATAACCCCTAATAAACATGACTTGCATGTTACCCCGACATTGATTATTTACATACTTTGATGTGCTCTTATTGTTGTTGATCATGTTCATGTTTATACTGATCTCAAGTTAGGGATCCTTACTAAGTTTAAATGGGCTTTCACAGATGTGACAAACTCTACATGGATGATTAATCAAGAGCTGGATGAATCGTAGGCTAGTAATGTCTTTTGATTTTTATTGCTTATTCTCATACTGCACTAATTTTGCTTGTTCAGACATGAGTCCTGGATGTGTTCTTTTATGTTTTGAATTGGGTACCATATTTGACATTTACTAAACTATTCTTGATTTTATTTAATGAAATAATTTATCCAATGCGTCTTAAATATTAAGGGATAGTTTATTCACGCATTTAGAATAAAGGTCTAGATGAAACAGCAGTATGGGTCGAGTTTTTACATTATTTCTATGTTCGGGCTAGGGCGGTGATTAGGTTGTGGAGGCTCTCCTATGTCTGCTGTTGTACAGATCGTGGAGGCTTGCCTTTGTTTGTGTTTTAATGGAAGATTTCTGGTTTTCAAAATAAATAAATAAATGGATTAGACTTCCAGTGTATCCATCAAAAGAGATATGATGTTCAGATTTAAAAACAGTTTCATCAGATATAAAGAACATATCCAAATCATTAGAGATTTGCTGTGGACAAACTTTTAGTTAATATAATTAAATTTATTATAATATAATATTGATTTAAATTATTGAATGGATCAGTGATTTAATATAATTTAACAAGTAACGAAGATGATTTAATAATTTAACAACCAACCAATTTTTTTAGCTTGTGATTTATGTGTATATATATAGTCTTTAGGGTAACACATTTCATTTTAAATTTACTTGTTTTATATAGTGTATAAAAAGAATATACAAATTCAAACTCTTTTACATTTTGGTGATAATACCCCAACCCCATGAATAATATACAAAACAATGCAACAAAATTACATCATTTTAAAAAGGAGACTCAATCCTCATGTCAATCCCAATATAACCTAGATCAAGATTTGAATCCCACTCCATCTATTTAAATAATTTTTAAAAAAAATGTAAAAAGAATTTAAATTGATCTCATACTCTATCTACTCTTCTGTCAAAAGAGAACTCCTTTGAACCAACTTTAATCTCAAGCTGCTCCGAATTATTATTCGTCGGTTGAACATTCCGATCTGGGTTCTGTATTAGGTCGGGTCGGGGAATATCTCGGCCGAACTCAATGTCGCTAGTCTCCACGTCACGAGTGTGGTGGTGGCTGTGCGAATTAGAGTCCTCACCTTCGAGAGGTTGGCGATGGAAGTGGTGTGATGGGGATGGGGACTCCCGGTCCCATTGATCATTGTCAAAGTTGGACCTTCTAGGAGAGGTCTGGACACTGTCCAATTCGCTCCGGTAGTGGCGGAGGAGGTGCACCGGCGACATGTGGTGGGATGGAGTGGCTGGGCGGCTCGACATTGGCGTGAACGAGCCACGATTTTGCTTGATGTGTTTACGAGCCGTTTGGTGCCAGTTTCTCAAGGCTGTTGCTACTTTTTCATTGAATATTGTTGGCTTCATTGTCGAACCCATCTGGAAACGAAAAAACATAATTTGAATGAAAAAAAAATACATGCATAAATTACCATATTGAAATGCAATGAATTAAATATTTGAATTTATTAGAATTTACTTTGAATATAAGTTTGATTTAGTTTATACCTGCGTAACCAAAGCATAGAGAGGTAATGTAACATAACTGCAGAGGATTTGAACAAGAACTCTGTTGCAATACAAACATGAAGATTAAGAAGATATCCACCTAATAATTAATTAAGTATTATTTTTTGGTAAATTAATTAGTTAATTAAAGTTACCACCATACCCCATACTTATTCTGATGACCAAATCTTCAATGTGCTCGTGGAAGCAAGATTTCATCCCAAATTCTTTCTGTAAAATCAATATATATATATATATATATATATATATATATATATATGTATATAATTTAAATTTAATTAAGAAAAGTTATATATATATATAAGAAATAAATAAATAAATAAGTAAAATTAATATATACCCAAGTCCAAGCAAAGAAAGCTAGCTGAAAGGCATTCTGAAAAAGCACGAAATTGATAAGATAAAGAATGAGGCTGGGCCGGTTGAACCAAAACAGGTCGTCTCCTGGCTCAACCACTGGCACTCCCTTCACCACCTCTCCTCTTTCTTGTATCCTTAATGCCATTTTTGTAATTATTACTTGCAATTTCGTCCCTACAAGTAACACAATCTGCAATCGCACCCCCCATTTTTTATTCATCAATATCCTAACATATATAATTTTACTTCTAAATTATTAATTAAATCATCATTCTTTCTCTTACGATTAATGGCACGAATGGAAGCCATAGATAAGATCTCCATCCTGCAATATCCAAAAAAAAAAAAAAAAAAAAAAAACCAACTTTATTTAATTTACTCAATAGTATAAATAGAATGATTTTAGAGTTGCATCATGTGTCCATATTCTATCATTTATTGAGGATTTTACAATTGTCCACGTTAACAAAGCAGATAATTAATTTTCCAACATTTATAAAATAAGTGGGTTAATCTTCTCATATAATCAACTATTTGAAATGAATGCTCACAGTAATTTATAAAAATATTATTTTGATTTTTTTTAAATTTTAATTTGTTTTATTTTGATCCATACGGTTAGATTTTATACCAATACTAAGATATTAAAGTTGAAATTTGAAGCTTTAAAGATGGAAAAGAAGGAAGCTTTTAAGGATGAAAATAAAAAGAAGAAAACTTACCAAATTAGTCAAATAAAAAAAAATTAAATAATTCTTTTTATAATACAATATCTATAATATATTATTAATAACTATATATACAAATATTTTAACTTTGACTACATTTATAATTATTTTGCGAAAATAACCCATCATCCTAGATTTTCAATAAAAAAACTTATAAATTTAGAGACAAAAATAGTGTTATTAACCTAATTTAAATTATTTGAATTTACTCACCGTGAGTATTGAAGAGCAAAAAGAGGACAGCGAAGAACCAGATTGGAGGACTGCAAACAAGATTTTAGTTACATTATTGAATAAGAGAGGAATAAAAATAAATAAGTAATAATAGTTTTCCAAAATTAAAATTTCATTTATGGAAAAATTGAAAATATAGTCAATATTTTTACCATTCCTGATGAATTAAGTACATGAAGATTAAAAAAATATATATATACATGTAAATAATGTAAACTTCTGTCTAATCTAACTCTCATATCATCATTTCATTTAGACCTATGTAACTGACTTACATGTATTTAATAATTATAGTTGATAATAACTTTTAAAGTTTTATCAAATACTCATATTTTCAAAAAACATATGAATCAAATTTAATTGCTTAAGATCTTACTATGAGTGAAATATTTAAATAAATATGTAATATTGAGATGGACATGATTGGTATAATATTATTATTTACCTGATACTAACAACGACCTTGAAGTCTTCTTCGAGGGATCGCTTGATGTATTTTTGAAAGTCAAATTTCTGATCGCTATGCGGTGCTAGATGCGCCTATTCCAAAAAAAATTCATTTTCTTAATTTTAAATATTATTATTATTATTATTATTGTGTGAAAGGATAAATTAGACTAACCATGACGAAACCATGTCTTAAGGTTAAGTAATCAACTTTGGGAACCGATCGAAAGAATTGTCTGAAGAAACAAACCTGTCCCCAAATAAAAGAAAAAACAAATAGGATAATAGTTTGATTAATGAATCCTCAATTTATTGAGATGTAAATCAATCCATTTTTCAAAAGAAAATTAAAAATATATATAATTAAGGATTTAATATACATATTAAACTTTTTAACCGTATGTTTGGTATACATAATTATGAAAATGGAAAGTTATAGGGTAGGAGAGAGGAACGTGATGAATGAACCAGCATTTTCATACAAAAAGAAAAGTCAAATGAGTACACCAGGGAAAAAAAATCAAATAAAATAAATGGTTAATTAACAATAATAACTAAATACCAACCGAACCATATTTATTGCAATTATTATTTTTAAATATTTAAAAGAAATTCTTATTATAAATACTAATTTTAAAAAGTTTTAAAAACAAAATCCAAACAATTTTTTGAAGGATCGTTATTTTTAAATACTCAAAATAAAATTTTCAGTTTAAATACTTTTAAAATTTACATCCAAACAAGTTAAAAGCAATTATAACTAATCATTACTTTTAAATACACAAAAGAAATATTCCTTCAAAATACTAACTTTAATCACATTTAAAAAATACGTCCAAACAAGATTTTGATTACTATTATTACTTCTAAATATCCAAAATAAATTTTCATTTTAAATATTCTTAAATTTGTGTTGCCCATTGAAAATAAATAATTTGTGTTTTGAAAATAACACCATCTTGGTATAATCTAATTAACTTCAAATTAGAAGCAAAGAAAAAAAAAAAAAAAACTAAAATGTAACATTAATTCAAGGACATCGCGAAGTAAAATGTAATAATAAACCATAATATAGGGACACCAAAAATGTAATACCATTCCATTAAATGTGTAAGCATGTTATAGCATATAAGAGACATTAAAATTAAAATGAAAAATGAAGCACATGGTGTGGGTGGCCCTAATGTAATTTAATAAAGTGTAGAACGTCACAAAGTCTTTGTGTTCAATTTAATGCTTCTTATAATTAATACTTAATTAATCTCTTTTTAACTATCTTACTAAAAGATAAGTAACTAATTAAAAAAGTGTTAATCTTACTATCCATATGAGAGAAGGTGATTTGGTCCAAAAGCTCAAATGTCTCCTCCCAAACGACGTGTCTCTTGCAAATCGAAATCGTTCTGGATCTGTCCACGTAATTAATTGTATACCAACAAACATTATTTAAAAAAAAAAAAAAAACATGATTCGATTTTTATCGTATAGTTTAAGGTTTACCATGTGAAAATTGATACTCTACTGTTCTGGTCTCTTTTTCCCATGACTTCCAGCTTCTCATCTATATTTTATTTTCCAAAAATGAAATTTGTCTATAAATAAAGAAAATCAAAAATTAATTAAAGGAATTTACACAATACCTTAGCATTGCCCAAACCTAAAGTTAAGACACAGTACAGAACATGGAAGACAGCCAACACGAAGATGAATATGTGTAGCTGATGAATTCCTCCTTCCGACACGAATGGAACTTTACCCTGCATTAATAATTAAATTAAACAACATGATTTAACCAAAAATAAATAAATAATTATGAAAAAAACAAATGGCTTATTCATACCGTTGTCACGCGGTCTTAATCAAACATTTTGCGTAACCAATTATTCACTCGTTTTGTTATAATAAATTACATACCTTAGCGGCACATTTGTCGGTTCCACCGGCGGCCGCGAGGACACGGCGGAAAGTGGTATTGACTGAGGAGACGGCGAGAAGTTTCCGGCGATTGCTCTCGGAATCCAGTACCACGTCGTCTTGTTTAATTAATTCCTGCTCCTTTTGCGGGCTACATGGGTGCCACGTGGCAGCCACGTGTTCCGGTATACAAATATTGGTGATTAGGCTTTGTCCAACCGTCAGAAGCAACGATATGAACCCCAATAGCATCAGCTCTGCAATTTCGAACACACCGCCCAAAATAAATTATATATAAAATCATGATTTCTCTTAATTATTATGCTGATTCCAATTTTAATTACAATTATTATCGACTAATTTAACCCAATAATTTGAACAAGTACCCGATTTGATTTTCTCAAGCGCTTCGTAAAGGGCTCGTTTGTGCTTCTTTTTGAACCACTACAATAAAAGGAAATAAAATTTTCAATTAACATACAGATTTATCAAAATTTAACAATAAATCCAAGAAAGATCTAATGAGATTAAGAAACGACGGCGTTTCATTTAGGTACCTTTCCAATGAGATGGAGAATATGTTCGATAACAATGGAAATCAAGACCAAGACAAAGCAAACGACGGCGACAGCCCACGTCGGCGTCTCTTCCAACGACCTTCCGCCACCACCTCCGGCCATGGTGTTAAATTTTCTGGCAGAGTTTGTTTGGATTTTTTTTTTCTCAGGAGTGAATGACAAAAAAAAAAAAAAAAAAAAAAAAGAAGGTAAAGGAAAAGTTGAGGAGTGTTTGGATAGAAGAATCAAAGTGAATATAAATTGGGGAAGGTTGCAAGTGGAGGCGAAGGATGACTTTGACTTTAAACGCGTCCTATGAATTATTGTTTTAAAATAAATATAAAAGAAAATCTATTTTTGGAAATCAATTTTCAATTTGGGAATCTTAATTTAATCGTAGTGTAATCAAGCACGTTAAATCATATCTATTAACATTATTGTCTCTTAAATTCATCTCTTGGAGTTGATTTTTTTTTTCTTTTTAATTACAACATTAGGGAAAAAACCGTCAATGATAATAACTGTATATGCTAGTTTTGACCATTTATTTTTTTCATATTTAAATTTAAAAAATTTATCAATACCAGTGGCGCAGTAGTTTTATTGTTTGGTGTCATTCCAGTTCAACACTAGCGTCACGGGTTCGATCTGATTATTTGAGAGTACAAGATGTCCTCAGTAAAGCTTGTTGGTCTTGGTCCCCTCTCGAATTTGTACTCAAAAAAAATATATATATATATATATATAAATTAATAAATATAATTATTATATTTAATGAGTATTATCCCATCTTCCTATTTTCAATGGTAGCTGTAGGGTCTACTTTTGATTGGCCCGCCTAATCAATGATCTTACATCAACTTTGAAAATAATGTAAAAGAAATTCTTGGCTACAAATAATTATCTGCGGAAACAACGTCCTGAAGTGGAACATTTGTTTTATAGTATAAATTATTACCCTTTTCTAACTAGATGTTGTCAAAACGCATTGCCAATCAACAATTAAAGCAAAATCAATATATATAAAAAAAAAAAAAAAGGTAAAAATTCGACAAGATCTTATCATAACTATGATTGAAGAACAAACACCCTGCCCCGGATTGATCCAATCAAACTAGTTTATATTGGATTTTATGTTTTATTGTTTGAAGATACTTAATTTTATAGAATATATCTCCAAAAATCAAATCTAATTGGTAAAAATTCTACATTTTCATTATTTTTCAACCTAATTTATACTACATCAAAATATATAGTAAACGCTAAAGAATATCTATAATAATCAAATTTAGTATATTTAAGAATTTAGAAAATCTAGAAAATATATTTATATTTCTTAAGAGTCACTACAAAAATGTTGACTTTTACCGCCCGATGGTAAAAATATCTAAATTTTTTTTTCCGACATGACAAATTGGAGGTAAGAAAATGTGTCGAAAAATACCTAATGCGCAAACGGCGAAATGGGAACCGTTGGCAAAAAGTAATTTTTCGACGCCAAAAAGCCCGTCTATGATTCAATTTTCCCCGACGGCCGTTTGACATCGGTAAATGATTTTAGCCGACGGCTTTGAGTCGTCGACAATGTTCTCTTAGGGGGAATTATAAAAATGATTTGCCAACGACATTTTACAATGAACCTTTGAGAAACAATACGAAACAATGGGCAACGGTCGGAGATACTCACCCTAAAGAATTGATTCACGCTGATAAAAGATAATAAATCTTTAACACATTTATAAGATATGTGGACTACTCCCCTTATAACCATTTAGTTTTGAGGTGGAATCACATATCACAAGTGAGAGGAGCATTAGTTGATATAAATAAATTTACTTTAGTTGATATATTAATTAAAATTATTCAAAGTCACTAGCTTAACCTTTTAAATTAATGAGTGATTTATATATAATTCAATAGCCACTACTCTTGAGGGACGACAAACAAATACACATATACTCACTCCACGATCAACTTTTATATAGTTAACACGTATCTTTGAGACATGCACTACAAGAAATTACCCCTTCGGCGACGGAGATTTTCGTCGCCGAAGGAGTACATTTCCGTCGCTTTAACTTTCGGCGACTGAGTGGCTCTGTCGCCTTTACTTGTCGCATTTGCCCTGTCGCTGAAGCCAAATGCGACGAAATCTTTGCTTCGTCGGATCTACTCTTCAGGGAAAAGTCGACGAAACTTTTCTGTCGTCGTTACCTACCATCAGCGACAGAGAAATTCTTCCGGGAGGCAAATGCGACGAAAAGGAATTGTGTCGCATTTGGTGGGCCACAACGACAAAATATATTTCTGTCGTCTTTGCTCTCTGTTTTTTTTTTTTTTTTTTTGCTGAATATTTATAAATGAGTTTTAATTGGTGAATGTTTATTGCATATGACTTTAATTAGAAATGTTTTTGTCATCTCAACATTGAAATTAGAAAAACAAATTGTAAAACATTAATAATGAAATGAAAGAGTCATTCGTTACATAATAAAAAAATGTTAATACAATATTCTTAATACAATGTTAATAACAAAGAAAAATAATTAACTAATGACCCTAACCTAAAGAGGAAGATCTATTCCTAGACGTCGAACAGGTCATTCCTTGTGCCGATCCGACGAACTCATCATATGTCTGCAATAGAGAAAAATTTGAATTAGAGTTTGAAATAAATTAAGGTATTCAATTGTGCCGAACAGGTCATTCCTTGTGCCGATCCGACGAAGAAAGCAAAGACGTCGCCGAAGCCCAATGATTTTTCCGCCTAAAATTGGTTTTTGGGGGAAGTCATTGGGCTTTGGCGACGAAAACGCTGACTACGTCGCCGTTGCTCATTTCAAAAAGTGAGTTACATCAAACGCGACGGAAGAAGCTTCGCTGTCGCCTTTGCCAATAGCTAAGGCGACAGATTCGTTTTTTGTCGCTTTTGGTGGACGCAACAACGACGTTGTTTTTTCCGTCGCTGTTGCTTGTCAACAGCGACGAAGTTTCCCTCCGTCGTCGTTGCCGTTGTCGTTGTCGCCTTTAAGAAAATTTCTTGCATTGATGGCACAAACAACCAAAAGTCCAAAGAAAAGAGTAATGAATATGAACAACATGTAAAATGGTGCAGAGGGAGGCATTATATAACCAAGGTATTGGATGTGTGGTTGTCTTGTGTATGAGTTGCCTGCGATCTTAAGAAGTTTAATGGATACGGTTTAGGGGTTAGAAGCTAATTCGATATTAAATTGTTAGAATGAGTCTAAGTGTGAAGAACCGAGCTTTAATACTAACAATTTGCTAATTATAAATTGTCATAATTAATTTAATTTAAATCACAATATTCTATTAAATAGTGTGAGCATCCATCCCATAATTAATTGAGTATGAAAAGATGAGCTCGCCTTATCTTATAAATGTGTCAAGAATCCTCGCATTTTCAATGTGGAACAAATGACTACAAGGTGAGTATCTCCAACATATACCTTAACATAACTTTCAAATTATATACTAATTAGTTTTAAGGATAAATTATAAATTTAATTCTTATGGGTTAAAGAAAGTTAGAGTTAGTATATATGTTTTAAAAATCTAGACTTTAGTTTGTTTAGAGAAATTTACAACTCAGTCCCTATGCATGATTTGAAAATTAGAATTTGGTAAGATTTGATAAATTCTAAAAAAAAGTCTATTTTGTTCATAATTATTGGTGAATAAAATAAATAGAAGATAGTTATTACGCGTTTAATGGTTGAAGTGTGGTTAAGTAATTATTTTAACAAAGAAATGCATAATTTCATACATCAAAAGTTATATATACATATTTAATTCATTTATGATAGGGTATTTAACATGGATATTCAATTTGAATATAATTATTACATATTCATCCCAAATTGATTTTAATTGCAAAGG
>JBBMEG010016583.1:0-11803 GCA_037832605.1 Cyclanthera cordifolia
AGAAAATTGATCCAATAAGAAATGGACAAATTAGAATGAGATGCCATTTGCAATTATTTATGGGAATTTCATCAGTTTGGATAAAAACCGTTCTCATTTTTACTCATTAGAAAATATCTGATCGATTTTTTTTCTTAATTCCACAGCATTTTTAGATAGAAGAATTTAAATGCATGCAATTAAATTTTTATATTCCCTTCTATTAATAATATGACAGAACTATAATGAGTAATAATAAGGTATGAATATAAGTAGAGGGTTCTAGATTTTACTTGGGTAACAGCATAAGTGCCACAAATTTCTTTTATTTTTTAATATTTTGATTTACAAAAAAATTAATGTTCACTGTCATATTCTATTTTATTTATTTTAATTTTATTGAAATTAAAATCAAATAGAATTAGCTAGCTTAAGTTACCTAAATAATCATTAATATTTAGATGAAGTGAATATTTATTTTTTTTTTAACGCATCTAAATATTTTTCTAATAAAAGCTGCCAACAATACAACAATAAGTTATAATTAATTAAAAAAAAAAGTAAATAAAAGAAAAAATTGGAGTCCAAGAAAATTATTATTTTGTAATTTCTATACTAAAAAAATAAATAAATAATTTGTTTTTTTAGTAGAAATTGGAGAGGAAAATATTAAATCTTAGCCTCTTAAATAAATGGAAGTTAAATATAATTATCATCAAACAATCAAATCAACTCATTATAAAAATTTCCATTTAAAAAAATATTTTGTAATTTTCTTTTTGTCATACTATTTTATAATTTCTAAAATTGTTTCAAAAATAATTTTAAATATAAGTTTTCTTATTTATTTATTTATAATTTATTTATTTTAATAGATTTCTTCTTTTTCCCGTCTTTGACTCTGTACTTTTACAGACTCCCGACTACATCTCTCTCCCTAGACTCCTTGTCTCCTCCGCCGGTTCTAGCTTTGTTCCGTCACCGGCGGATTCTCGGACTTGAATTTCCTTGCCGTCTGAAGCGGGCTCGTTGAGGCGAAGCCATATTTTCTTGCTGATAAACCGATTTGCAGGTTGTATTTCA
The DNA here is from genome assembly GCA_037832605.1 of Cyclanthera cordifolia. Classification (NCBI taxonomy): domain Eukaryota; kingdom Viridiplantae; phylum Streptophyta; class Magnoliopsida; order Cucurbitales; family Cucurbitaceae; genus Cyclanthera; species Cyclanthera cordifolia. The sequence goes on from JBBMEG010016583.1 coordinate 1,063, forward strand.
GTTTTTGCTTCTCATCTCAGGAACTTTCATGAGGATGTTTTTGATTCAGTGTTTCGAATGGAGCTTCTTGAAGTTTGGCTTCGAAAGAGCGCGACAGATCTGAAAAGCTATTGGGGAAGGACGAGAGGGAGGGAGCTGTGAATTTTTGCTCTTGTTTGTTATTGAGTTTATGAGACAGATAGGAAGCCCTACGGCGGGCCTGATGTGACCGTTGACGTTAGTGTACGGAAGATTTAGTTGCCGTATAAGATGACTGGAGAGCGGCGGATTGATCAGAGCGAGTGGTGGCGTTTTGGTTAATTTTTCCCATGGAATGGCAGATCCTTTTAGCTATCTAAATGCCCACTGCCATATCGAGTAGGTCTCCTTTCTTCTCTCTGTTTCCGCGTTTTATTGTTCTGAATTCTATCTTGTTTTGGTCCCCGACTTTGGTGCGTTGATTAAAAAAATAATAAAAAATCTGAGACTTCAAACATTTTTTCTATCGTCATTAGCTGATTGTTCGGAATTGTTGAGATGTTCTTGGTTAAAATCGAATCGAGGAAGAAAAAATTTGTTAGATATAAGTTGTAGACCTTTACATGCTGACGGTTGATTGAATTCTTTCGGAATTGAGATTTTCCGATTATCTTTTAGCCAATAAAGAGGATCATTTCGAATCAAATTCTTTTTGGAAAAGGATACGAGTTCAATTCTTATATTGATTTCACAGACTTAACTTCATCAAATTAGCGAGGAAAATTCGTGCAATTTTAGGGATTTTACTTCGGTTATATTTTCATTCAATGAAAACCATTATCTGGATGATAAATATCTATAATTTTAACTTCGAAGATGACAAAATGCCTTACTTTTGTGCCCTGATAGTTCGTTTGGTAGAATTCTTTGGAGATTTCAGAGACTGATCGGAAGTTTTAACCGGCCTTTATCCTTCTTTTCTTTTGTCAGTTGGCTAAGTCCGTTTCGTTAGCATTTTTTTTTAAAAACAAAGAATGTGAACTGTATGGAAATTTGTGACTTCTTTCTGGCTTCTCGGACATTTAACATTCGTTTTGACTGTATAAATGACTGATAAATGAGAACTCTTGGAGCGTTTGGATAAATAATTGTTGAGTGATTAAAAACAAAGGGTTATTTTGAGTGATTGTGAAGAAGAAATTGTAGTAATAGCTCGTTTGGATGAGATATTTAAAGAATGATTATAAAATCTCATTTTTAATAGCTCTATAGAAGAGCAAAACACACAGTCCCACCTTGTATTTAGTTACTGACTACTGTTTGGAACTATAGAACTCTTTTTTTAAATCACATTTTAGTTAATACACTGGGATAGTATATACAATTTTCTAGAAGTTCAGTTCTAAACCGTTCATAACTGAATAACGTGATGGATCTAACATCTGAACTTTGGTAACTGGAGCAACGCTGACTGTGTTCACTTTTGAGCGAGTAACCTGGATGCCAATACTCAGAACTGACCATCAGTAATGTTCTCAAGGAAATCAAGTTATGCCACTGCTTACTTGTCTTAGCTTTTCTATTTTTTTTTGATACAAGAAACAACTTTTCATTATATAATGAAAAAGAAAGACAAAGTTCAAGTGATACAAGCTCCCAAGAGGAGTGAAACAAAGCTGAAACTATAAGAACTAATCGAAAAAGAGGACAATGAAGAAGAAGAAAATACAAAGAAACAAAATCAAGAATAAAGTCTGACAAATGAGAAGTCTAACGAATAAAAGATAAAACAAAGCCATCAAGCCTGCACCAAAGACAAAGACTGAAAAAAAAAAAAAAAAAACCTTCAAAAATCAAAGCAAGGTTTTAACATGATGAAAGAAATCCACAGCCGTACAAGGAAAGACATCCCTTTGGCCAGAGAGGATTCGATTAGAAATTTCAAGTTATTCTCTCTGTGCATAGGCAACTTAAATAGCATGAAGATTATGTTGCTACTTGCCACTTCAGCCCATGCATGGGTAGAATAACTTTAAATTTCTGAAGAAGAAAAATAGAGTAAACTAGGCATCTTATGGGATGTCTCTTTCACTGATTCAGTCCATATTGAGTGGTATTCTCCCTCACTTTCTTCATTTTTAGAATGTCTGTCTCAGTTTCTAAACACGTGGAAAAGCTTATGCAAAACTTCCTAATGGGAGGGGGTGAATAAAGGGAGCTCATTTGGTTAATTGGGAGGTCTCTAAGGATTTGAGTCATGAATGTTTGGGCGTGGGTAATTTGAGCCTTTGCAACAGAGTCTTGTCAGCTAAATGGTCATGACATTTTCCTATTGAGTCTAACTTTCTATGAAAATAAGTTATTGTAAGCTAGTTACGGGTCAATCCCTTTTGAGTGGGTTGCGTGTGGGGGTCGATGCATTTCTAGGAATCCTTGAAAAGACATTGTTGATGAATTTCTCTCTTCTTTTCAAGGTTTGTTTCTAGTTTGGTGTGGGATGGGAGGGGTACATTTTTTGGGGAGGATACTTGAGTGCGGGATTGTGCTCTTTGTTCTATGTTTCCTCACTTGTTTCATTTATCTCTTTTGATACATTGTACGGTGGTAGATGTGTTGGCTTTTCTGAGATATTGTCCTTCTTTGTTTTGAGTTTTCAACGTCCTTTACTCGATAAGAAAATGTTGGATGTTCGCCTTTCTTGTTGTGGCAGATTTTCGTTGCGATTCGGGTAGTAGAGATATTCGTTGCTGGGTTCGTAGCCTTTTCTGTACATTGTACGGTGGTAGATGTTGGATGTTGAGAATACAAACAAAGTGTAGTCCTACATTGGTTAATTAAGGGGTAGATCATGAGTTTATAAGGGGGATAAACATCTTCATTAGTAGAGGTCTTTTGGGTGAAACAAAAAACAAAGCCGCGAGGGCTTATGTCCAAAGTCGACAATATCATACCAATGGAGATTCCTCGAAGGTTTGTATTTCCCGTAACAGTTTTTTGTATGCCCAATTATATTTCTCTTTCAATCCCCCTCTCACTTAATTTTTCGATGCAAGGATTATTACGTCAATCACTTTAATAATAATAAAAAAAAGAAATTGATGTAATATCCTTTTATCACGATGCACTATTCCCTGAAGTTTTTATTTTAATTGCTTGCTTTGTATGTTCTCAATTTCTATTCCCTTGGTTTACTCATCAATCTTTTTGAAATGTTGTAAGCAATATGCATAATATCCTATTGCATGTAGCTTGGATTTCCTCGTGGAAAGATTTTTAAACATGGTTTGCTAATGATATTTCAGGACGGTTGTGAATTGACTTCAAATAGCCCAAGTGATAGTTCCCACAGTGTGAATAGGAGATAATAGCTCTCCAAATAAATTTGTCAGCTTCAACGCAAATATATCTTTGAAGACTTCTCAACTTGAAAATTACTTTGCAAACTTTGAAAGGGCTCATGTATCATTAATCCAAACAAACATGCATGTAAAAGGGTCTAGTTCTGATGTTATGCGAGTTAGTGTTTCAAGTGCTCCCAGCACCTCTAGTCATGGGTCTGCCCCAGATGATTGTGATGCTCTATGTGATGTGTACATATGGGGTGAGATTGTTGGTGACAATATTGTAAAGATTGGGGAAAAAAATAGTAGTTACGCGACTTTGAGATCAGATGTACTTCTGCCAAGACCTTTGGAGTGTAACATTGTTCTAGACATACATCATATAGCCTGTGGGGTTAGGCATGCTGCTCTAGTGACAAGGCAAGGGGAAGTTTTTACATGGGGAGAGGAATCTGGTGGCCGACTTGGCCATGGTGTGGTCAAGGATGTAATTCAACCTCGTATGGTTGAATCCTTGGCAGCTAGTAGTATTGATTTTGTTGCTTGTGGAGAGTTTCATACGTGCGCTGTTACAATGTCCGGGGAACTTTATACATGGGGTGATGGTACCCATAATGCAGGGCTTCTTGGTCATGGCAGTGATGTCAGCCACTGGATACCAAAGAGAGTTTCTGGGCCGCTTGAAGGGCTTCAAGTTACTTCAGTGACATGTGGTCCATGGCATACAGCTTTGGTAACATTGATGGGTCAGCTTTTCACATTTGGTGATGGAACATTTGGTGCATTGGGCCACGGAGATAGAGAAAATATTTCATATCCAAAAGAAGTGGAATCTTTATCAGGTCTGAGGACAGTTTCTGTTGCATGTGGGGTGTGGCATACGGCTGCTGTAGTTGAAGTTATTGTGACACAATCTAGCACGAGCATTTCATCAGGTAAACTGTTTACGTGGGGTGATGGAGATAAAAATCGTCTGGGGCATGGAGATAAGGAACCCAGGCTTAAGCCCACTTGCGTGCCGGCACTAATTGATTATGATTTTCACAAGGTTGCTTGTGGTCACAGCATTACTGTTGGTTTGACCACTTCAGGACAAGTTTTCTCAATGGGAAGTACTGTTTATGGCCAACTTGGGAATCCCAGTGCAGATGGAAAGATACCTTGCTTAGTAGAGGACAAGCTTTTTGGGGAATCTGTTGAAGAAGTCTCATGTGGTGCATATCATGTGGTGGCGTTGACGTCCAAAAATGAAGTTTATACATGGGGAAAGGGTGCAAATGGGAGATTGGGCCATGGTGACGTTGAAGATCGAAAAACGCCAACTTTGGTAGAAGCTATGAAGGACAGACATGTAAAATATTTAGCGTGTGGTTCAAATTACACAGCTGCCATTTGTCTTCACAAATGGGTTTCTAGTGCTGAGCAGTCACAGTGCTCTGCTTGCAGACAGGCTTTTGGGTTTACACGGAAGAAACACAACTGTTATAATTGTGGACTTGTGCATTGTCACTCTTGCAGTTCAAGAAAAGCATTAGGAGCAGCACTAGCACCTAATCCCGGCAAACCATATCGTGTTTGTGATACATGCTATGCAAAACTGATTAAGGCATCAGAAGCTATTAATAACAATAGGAAAAATGCTATGCCTCGCCTCTCTGGTGAGAACAAGGATAGGATTGACAAGCGTGATATGAGAATATCTAAGTCTGTGCCTCTAAATATGGATATGATTAAGCAGTTAGACAACAAAGCGGCTAAACAAGGAAAGAAGGCTGATACCTTCTCCCTTGCTCGATCCTCTCAAGCACCCTCACTATTGCAGCTTAGAGATGTTGTATTATCTGTTGATCTGCGGCGAACAGCTCCCAAACCAGTCCTCACTGCTTCTAGAGTAAGTTCTAGATCCGTGTCACCTTTCTCAAGGAAATCAAGCCCTCCTCGATCTGCTACTCCTGTTCCTACAGCTTATGGACTTTCCTTCTCCAAGAGTGTAACTGATAGTTTGAAGAAATCAAATGACCTTTTGAATCAGGAAGTGCTTAAATTGCGTTCACAGGTGAGCCATTTTCTCCCCTCTTGGTTGCCATTCCCTTTCCAACAACCCCCCATTTGCCTGGTGTAAAATATAAGAGACAGTCCATATAAGAAAAGAAGATACCAAAATAGAAACAAGGAATCTCTCACTCCCGAACGGCCGAACCAAAGTTATTGGTGTGGACAAAATAGAGATAATAGCCCGTCTCACATAACTCTTTGAAAAGAAAATCTTCCTCGAGCTGGTTACTGTTCCCTTTTGACTCATAAAATTTGTGCACTTTATGGTGGGTTTGAGGTTCATGACTGAGTATGATCTTATCTTGATGTCTGTTAATACAGATTGAGAGCTTGAGGCAGAAATGTGAAGTTCAGGAACGGGAGCTTCAGAAATCTTTGAAGAAAACTCGAGAAGCTATGGCCTTGGCTGCAGAGGAAACTGGTAAATCTAAAGCAGCCAAAGAAGTCATCAAGTTACTAACTGCTCAGGTCATTTTCTTTTGAATAATATTTTCCCTATTCTACAAAGCTTGCTGTCTCTGAGCTTCTAGTTGATCTTTGTTCAAGTCCAAAGAGAAGAACGCATTAAAATTATTACAAACAATCATTTTCACAATATCATGCAGTAAAGTGCGTGTTCTTCGTAGAATAAAATATTCTTTCATAAATAATTAACTCGTAGCTGTTGGTGTTGTTGAATGAACAATTATGTCTATGACCTAGAGCAATAAGAGGAAATGAAAAACATGGGTTTTTAAATAGAAGTATTCACTAGGTTGTAATAGATTTTATTTTCCTTCCGCAATGCTTAACCATCCTGAGAAATGTTTTTAAAATATTATTTATGGTTCTAACAATAGACTATATCATATAATTGGTTCCAGCTTAAAGATATGGCTGAGAGATTGCCACCTGGAGTATATGATGCCGAGAAAATTAGTCCAGTTCTTCTTTCAAATGGTTTGGAGTCAAATGGCGCCTACCCATTGAATAAGAATGGAGAGCATCATTCACGATCTGATTCACTTAGCAGCTACTCCTGCGTATCTCCCACGACATCTGTTGCTGCTGCTTGGCAAGGAAGCTATGGCTCAGCTCATTCATCCAGGGAGCTTTTTGGAACAAATGAAAGTATTCTGCAACAAGTTAGAATTGACAGTCGAGATTCTAGACCGCCAAATAGTGGACGGGCTCAGCCAGTAAGCAGTAGTGCATCAGTGGCCGCAGTTGGCAGGGAGGCGGAGTCTTTACTAGATGGTAACAATAATTCTAGAGCCAAAACTTCTATACTGGTTAATGCTACCCACGTTGAGGCTGAATGGATTGAACAATATGAGCCTGGTGTATATATTACTCTTGTGGCTCTGCGGGATGGTACTCGAGATCTAAAACGTGTGCGCTTCAGGTGATGTTTCTCTTCTTTGTTTCTTTTTAGGTTTCAGCATCTAGAAATACAGTGATTTTTGTCTCTTTGGTGTGACTTGCAATTTGACTAATTTCTGATTTAATTATTGTGTGAGATTATGCAATCCATGTGCTGAAGCTCCCTTATTCGTAAAATAAGTTTTATTTGGGCTATAGAAAATTATAAAAATGGCCTACAAAGATATCATTTATGGACAAACTTGAACATACTAATTTTTGTCTATTCTTTTCACAATTATAATGCATGAAATGTTGACAAATTATAGGACAGGGACTTATTGTTAGTTTGATATAATAAAATTTTCTCCCAACCTACCAGCTTAAACTTTTAGGTTATTGATAATTTGCATAATTCAACATAATATCAGAACGGGAGGTCGTGAGTTCGAATCTCTGCCGTGTCATTTTTCTCTCAATTTAAAATTAATTCCACTTGTAAGGTATTTGTCAAATTTCAAAGACCACAAGTGAGGAAAAAGGTTAGTTGTTTTTAGGTTAATTGATAGTTTGCATAATTAACATTTATTAGAAATTGCTTAATTGGATGTTCTTTTATGTTAGTTATTTTTTGTCTCACATCATACCCATTATTTTATTTTCCTCATTATTACTTCCTTCACTCAAAACACAATTAATCATTTTTCCCTTAATTCTCATTTCTCTCATAATCATCTCCTTTACGCTTTCCCCAAACACACCCTACAAGTTTTCACTCTCTCTCTCTCTGCGCCATTCTTATAATGTGTGTTATATAATTGCACGTACAGCCGGAGAAGATTTGGAGAGCACCAAGCAGAAAATTGGTGGTCAGAGAACCGGGAGAAGGTATACGAGCGATATAATGTTCGGAGTTCGGACAAGTCTTCAGTTTCGGGAATGACTTCACAGAGGGCGGATGACACAGTTTCTATAGCTTCTCAGCAACTATAGCTAAGGGGAAATGAATCAACTGCAGTCCTACTCCAAGCCATTTTATGTCAGTTACAATTGACATATGAGATGAAGATGAGCAGAAAATGGTAAAAAAAAAGTAGGATTCTTTTACCTTTGTTTATAACGGTTCTTTTCTTCTAACCCTTCTCTCTTAAATTATTTTCTCCAATTTATTTATGGGTTGCTGCCTACCACTTACGATATGGTAAATTTTTAGTGTAAATAAAATTCATCCATCAAGATTACAGCAGCCCAGCCAAAGAAAATTTTGTTTCTCTGTCTTTCTTTTTCACCCCCCAGTAAAAATTCACATTCTTTTTGTCTTTCTCTTGACCATTTCTCAAGTTAGAATTTGGTTCTTTGGCAGCTAAAATGGAGGATCAGACAAGGATCCATTGAGCGTAAGAAAATATCTTGAGAAATCTATGAAGATTGATTTAAGTCTAACTGAATTTCATTGAATACTACTAAACTATTGTGGACCTATTTTATTTATCCATATATATCTTTCATTCCTTTGGTATAGCAGCATCTGCTGTTTAATGTGGGTATAAATTCATTTTGTTTTGGTTTACAATCAGCTCTTTTTTTTTTCTTTTTTTTTTTTTAAATTTTTTATAACAACAGAAATTGAATTATGTCCCCGTGTTTCCTCTGTCGTCTGCCTAACCTTCTGATAGGCTAATAACGATCACAATACCAATAATATATATAAAAATATAAATTAGACAAAAATATATATTCAAACATTTTTCAAGATCAAATTCATGTTTAAATCAAATTACGAAATCAACAATTTAGAAACGTTATGCTTCAATAATATAGACAAACCAATCTAAATTATAAGCAACAAGAGCAATAATTAAAAGTTAAGAGAAGTGAAATTGAGATCAATTTATTTGGGTTCACCTAAAAATGGCTACGTCTAACTCTTTGCTATCAATCGCACGTTCCAATAAATATTGTTGGGATAATACAAGAGTTTATAGGACTCTTAATACTCTTACAAAAATATCCAAGAAGAAAAATTACGAAAAGCTTCTTCACCAAAAACTCTCTATTTTTGTTCTGAATGTTTTCACAGCACTGTGTAAAAACTAAAATGGTACTGACTTTTTTTTTTTTTTTTTTTCTTCTGTCAGTTTTTTTTAAAAGCACTGTACAGTTTTTAAATTTAAAAAAAAAACCCACCCACAATTGTGGGTTTTGAGTCCAGAGTTAACACCTTCATCCTCTGGCTTGAAGAACTGTATTCCTTTACTTCCATATTCTCATTTTTTTGATTATGGGCTTTTGCAGTTCTTATAGAAGAAAAGATTAGTTTTTGTTGGATAGAATTCATTGATGTGATGAAATTACAAAAAAACAGAGATCCTAACCAATGGAGAAAGAGCAAATATAAGATTAATATGAAGGAAAACAGGTAGGCGCATGTGAATGTTTAATTCATTCATTTTTCTGCTATAAGTATGTTGAAACAATTCAGTATCTGATCTGCACAGGTTATATATATATCAAGAGATATTCTAAAAACAACCAACAATTCTTGTAAAAATGACAAAAAAATTTATCAATCTTTGCACCTAAAGAAAAGTCAAGGTATTAAATAACCCTGCTCTAAGTTTTCTCCACTTACCCTAAACCCCGACAACAGAAGTTTTGATTGACTTAGTGGACAAGAAAATCTTTAAAAACTAAGAGATTATGAGTTTAATTCACAATAACCCCACATTTAAAATTAATTGTGTAAATCAATTACTTAATTAAACCGTCTCACTAAGAGAAATTTGCTTGATTATAGTATTGAGTATGTTTTTTTAACAAAATCATGTTGTAGAGGGCAAGAGACGACTGCAAGCAATGGTATTAAATTGAGTCGTTCAGTTGGTTGTTTTGGTTGGTGAATGAATTAATTTGAAGAATGATGATTATGAAGTTCATCTGGCTTTTGGCTCCACCTATTTATACCATGTAGTTAATATTTGTACAACACTTTTTCATCTTTTCTCTGCTCTTCATCCAAACCAACTGTCATAAAGTTACAAATGACGGACCCCACTTTAAGTCAAACAGATCGAGTTTGTTAGTCGACATAATTAAATTTATCACAACCTATCAGTTCAAGCTTTTGAGTTAATTGGTAGTTTAACATAATTGGCTTCAACAGAAAGGGATAAATAAAAAAAAGAAAGTAAATTAGTGATATTGATAGGATGGTAACTCGGTGGGCCAAATGGTAGGAAGCTGAAATCGCTTTCCTTGTCTTTTCATCCTCTCCCACCAAACCAAACACACTGTATTAAGCTTTACGAGAACTTTTTCTATATATCGAAGTGGAAGATGTGAACTACCAAAGCATCTTGTTGGTATATAATGAGGTCTGCAATATCAATACCTGCATTTGTTTTCTACCTTATCATTGCTTTGGTGTGTTTGAATCTTCCATCAAAACTTAGTGCACAATATGTTCATTATCCATTTTCTTTAGCAAAGAAGAAGGATGAGCAATTAGAGTCAGCAGTGGCACAGCCTCCTGATGCTGAGCCAATAGCTCCTATATCACCGTCACCATCACCATCTGCAAATCCTTACCAAGTTACCGCACCGCCGCCGTTAGGCTTACAAAAACGTTACCCGTGGGCACCGGATTTCGTCGATCAATCGCCTCCACCTCCTTTCTAGACACTCCTATTTCTATCTACATCTGTTGAAAAGTAGTTCCAAACTGGTTTATTAGCTAGTGGTTGGAGATGTTTAGTGTTTGTTATTATGAATATTTTTTATATATATATATTTGCGTTTATTGATGTATATTAATATATTGTAATAATATATAAACGCAGAAAAGAAGGGCTTACGATTATCAATTATTTTCCAGTTTTGAAGGTGGTTTTGGTTATAGATTAGCGAATAGCGATGGCTGTGGTCAGTGGATGCTCTTGCAACTGGTCTTTAATTATTATTATTATACTTACAGCTGGCGCATTAATTAATACTTGCAATTTGCCCTTCAAAAAAACTTTCAACTTGCACTCTGCAAATTCGTCTCT
>JBBMEG010016583.1:11903-23404 GCA_037832605.1 Cyclanthera cordifolia
ACAGCTGGCGCATTAATTAATACTTGCAATTTGCCCTTCAAAAAAACTTTCAACTTGCACTCTGCAAATTCGTCTCTTTATCTGCTCTTCCTAATAATAGAAAAATGTTTTGTTTATACTCAGATTTCTAATATCATATTAGAAAGCATGATTTTTCATCTGAAAATCAAGTCACTAGAGAAAAGTAGCTCATATTATCTTATATATATGTCGAAGAATCTTCACATTTTCAATGTAAAGAATTGACAGAAGATGAGTATCTTTAATAATTATAACCAGAATTATATTTTTCTTTTCTACACTTTTTTTAATATATATGGGTATACTTTTAATTTGAGTTTTTTCAATAAATACAAAATTTTTTTATTTCAAATACTACATTTCATTTTGAAAATAAACTCATCTAGTAAATAAAAAAATTGGGTTAATTAAATAAAGATATAAATTTACATTATTTCAAAAAATCATGAATTAATTTTTAAAAATAATTATATACATATTTTAATAAAAAATAGTGAACCTATAACGAACAGATAATTGATAATTAATAAATTACTTTGTATTATCTGTTTTGTGGCATTTTGTATATAAAATGTAGGGGGGGTTGGATGCTACTTTCAAACTCACATCTAAAACCAATTTTAGAAAGGAAAAACAAAACAATGGGTTGTGTAAAATTAGGCTCCTATTTTCTGTGGGGGCTTTTCATTGCATTTCTCTCTTTACATTTGCCTTCACAATTGACTACTGCACGCTCCATCTATCCATCTTCATCCACCAACCCTTTTCAATTCAATCATCCGCCACCACCGCCGCCTTCGTCTAAGAATATCTTAATTCCTCCTCCTCCTCCCGGCTGCACGGAGGGTTCACCACCACCACCACCACCCAAGAAGAAGTCATCGTCACCGCCAACGCCACCGCCGCCCAGGTTCCAATGGCCCCGGGGATTCACCCGTAAATCTCCTCCGCCTCCCTTCTAAGGCACTACGACGAGTTGAAGTCATCACTGCCACCATTGCCATTGCCATTGCCATTGCCATTACCACCGCCGTCTCCGCCTATAAATCTCTGTTGTGTGGGGGTACTTGCCTTAATTTATAGGGTTGGATTGCAAATTAAGTGTTATTTTGGAGAGACCTCTGTATTTTTACCACTCCGTCCTAGCTTATTCTACTTTTATTTAAAAAAAATAAAAATATATATATATATATATATATATATATAAAAAATCGAAAATGAAAAATCATGTTAAAGAAGTATGTTGAAGTTCACATATTAAATAGATAGAACACTAATTAGCATTTGAACATCATGATATATAGAATATACTTATGTGCATTTTTATTTTTATTTGTTAGATCTTTATTTATGTGTATATTATTTGGTATATATACAAAGTTTATATATATTAAAAGTGGGCCCTGTTACATACACACACGCGCTTAGCTTTGTGAACCAAGTGAGAAAACGAGGAAACCAAACGCGTAAGACAATCGATCTCAATTATTCAAACTCGCCTAACGACACTGCATCTGATTTAAACTTTTTTTTTTTTAAAAAGAAAATATTTAAACAACTTGTTTGTTCAAAAACAAAATAAATATTAATCTATCTTTATTTTAATAACAGTTTCACTATTAGTTTATTTAAAAGTTGTCTTAATTTTTTAATATTTGTTTGGGAAAATATACAAAATGGTTCCGATTATTTTTTTTTCAATCTTCATTTTTGAATCTCAATTATTTTAATATATTTAAAAATTTGATCCTAATACTTATATATTAGATATGAAATTCAATTTTCTATCAAAAAGAAAAGTGTTTGTACAATTTTGTTTTGTTTGTTTGTTTGTTTTTTTATTTAATTAACATATTCATGAAACATAATCTTGAAAATTGGCGATTAAAATTTCAATGCAATATTTACTTTTTTTTTTTTTTTAAGGAAATTTCAGAAGTAGTTAAATATATAAAATAATTACAACGTCCATCCAATATAATTTCCATTTATTTAAAAATTCAGAAATTAACATAAACGCGTGTGGGAGAAGAAATCATAGGGTATTGAAATTCATAATTTAATCTCTCCGCGAAAACTTCAAGCAGCCGGGCGGAGTGGTTGGTTGGTTGGTTTCGAAATATATATATATATATAAATTCCTATGGAAATCCACAAAAAAAAAAAAAAAAAAAAGAAAAAAAGAAAAAAAGAAAATGAAGTGTTCAATGGGTTTGGCCATTTTAGCAGCCCTAATTCTTTCTTTAACCTTGCCGACGATCGTCTACTCTTCTCCGATCAAAACCCTAAACCCTAATTACTCACTGCCTTCTCTTCATCACAGAAAAACTCTTTCTCCGCCGCCACCACCAATTTCCTCTCTTCTTCCGCCATGTCAACCTCCCGTAGACGTTCCCTCCCGGCCGCCGCCACCTATGTTTCAATGGCCGCCCGATTTCGTCCGAAAATCGCCGTCGCCACCCTTCTAGGGAGGAGGAGACCCTTTCCTCTTTGCGTTTTATTTTATTTTATTTTTAATTCTTAATCCATCGCTTTGTACTTCACAGTTTTTTTTTCTCATTTGTTATATATGTATGACCAAAAGTTTATTCGAGTTTAATTGTGTTACTTCTTACTGTTGTTGAATTTAAATAAATAGTGGTTATAAATTCTATTTTATTATTATTTTTTAATTCATGCTCATGTTTACTTTCTACTTTTTCATAAATTAAATTAAACAAAATTGTGACTTTAATCAAGTTAAATTTAAAATATTTTGCTTTGTAAATTAATGAAGCAAATATAAAAAGTAGTTATAATTAAAATATAGATCTCATGAGTATCAATTCACATAAGTTAATTATTTGTTAATTTAAATTATGTGTATTATTAACTAACCGATTAAATGCTGGAGTAATTTATTGTCCAAAGAAATGATACCAGTACTTTATCAATTACTGAAAATACTTCGTTTAAGGAAAGGTTTGTTTATGTCTTCATTAAATCATTTGTATAATTTCTCAAAAATAAATAATTTTTGTAAAAAATTAGCAGTGCAAGTTCATAAAAATGGATTTTCATACTCAAAGCTCATCGGCTTAAAAAAAAAAAAAAAAAATAAATAAATAAAGATTAAGAGCCAAAATTAACATTAAATAGGATAAATATTAAATGTATAAAAAAAAAAAATCAAATTTAGACCAATATAGAGTACATCTTTTCATTTCTTAATATAAGTGATATATAGTTATAAGTTAGGTATTGGTTGGATGTTACATTATTTAATTAGTTGTATTCTAATTTAATTTGATGATTATACGAAATACTGAAATTTATTATCCGTCATTTTTATTTATTTATTTATCTTTATTTGGAATAGTAGTATATATTAGTATGTAGAATTTGTTGTGTTTCTTTTATTCAGTAGACTTTCTCTATACATTAACATAATTGCTTTCTCTTACTGAACTATTACCAAAATTACTCAAAACATAATCTGATGTACTAAAAAAAAAAAAGAGAAACATTATAAAATTATGATAAACATTAATTAAAGATTAGAGTGTGACAAAATTATTTTAATTTAATAATTGAATTAGAAAACCTTTATGATCAAGTCATATTTTTTATTAAACCAAAATTGATTGCAAAAAATATTACCCAACTTGATATCTGACCAGGTTAAAAGTGAAGTCTTTTGCGTAAAAAGAACATATTAATTCAGCTCTATTCCTCATTAAAATAATCTTTAGACAATAATCCATAATTTTGTGTGTTAATCACAACGTGTCAAATCCCTAATGGTCACCGCCTTCCACCAACATTACAGGTAATGCTGCCTGTGAGTCACCGCGGGTAAGGTTTACAATAGGGTAAAATCTTCGCAAGACAATTTTTTGCTATAAATATGGAATTAAGATATTGAAGTAAAATGTAGTATTTTCTTATGGCCTCTCTTTTGTATGCTTCATTGTTTCTATTGTCTGTCTCCCTATTTTTGCCCTCAACATCCACAGCAAATTTTGTTTATGAATATTCACCGCCAGCGTCCGCGACGGTTCCTTCGGCTAGTTTTCGAATAGGCCGGTCTATCTTTTTGATGTGGAATCCTCAACCGAAGGAAGTACAATTACAAAGACAGTTTCAGTCACCTGATGATGGTCATCAATGGCCACCAAATAAAGTACTTAATGTACCACCTCCTCCATTTCGATAAAATTGAATATCAAAAATATGAATAAAGTCTTTGTAGTCGTAAGATGAAATAAAGTTTGTGTAATAAATATAAGTAAGGGTTTATACTAATAATCAATGATATGACAATAGAAAATGTTGTTTCTTGCTTTCTAATTCTTATTAATTAGTTGTTCAATCTGTATGATATAGATGTTGATGTAGGTTCTTACTGAGTATCAGAAAAACCTTACATGCTGTTGCCTTTTTCTAATAAATAAAACTGATATTATGTTTAATTATAATCTCCTAATCTTATTTTTAATTCTCTAAAGTCAATCGGTAACTGTTACTCTTTGGAAGAAAAATATATATATATATGCTTCAAAAAAAAAGTAAATAAATATATGTTAACTAAAATTATTTGATGATGATATCGAGTGTAAGCCTAATAAGGACCCATTAGGTTAGATTTGTTTCGTATATATACTTTAGAATTATGAATACGGGTGATATATTGTGCCTCCACCTCTTCTTCTCTATCAATCTAATTAAAAACATTTCTCTCAACTTCTCCTCTCATGACTGCCCATCCCTCTCCATGTTGCTCACCTTCAAAGGTTATCGTACAATAAGGGCTAATAACTTCGCACATATTGATTGTATAAAAGAAGAAAATCGCAATTCTTTCCTTCTCCTTTTCTCCATCCTGCCCCGTATGCAATGTTTTAAAAAAAATATTTTCCTCAATATATTTATTGGTATATTGCATGGCAAACAAAGTCTCACAACGTTAAGTTGGGGCAAAGAGTAAGGAGGGGACAACTTTGAGGCATTTTGGATGATGGCCAAAAACAAAGTCATGAGGGGTGATTCCTAAAGTGGGCAATATCATATCAATAGGGAGGTTTGCATCCATATTAATTTCACATTGTTTAATTATGCTAATTTAGCCCTCACGTGTGAGGCCTAGTTTCAATTTCGCTTTTTAAAATTAAATACTTCGATTCATTAAAATGATACAAACTTTTAGTCTATAAGATAACAACATCGTTAATATTGATTAAATGATGATTATACTAATTTTAAATTTTAATATTTTGATCTAAGACACAAGTTCAATAAAAAAAAAAAAAAGAAAAGAAAAGAATTTTTTTTTTTTTTTCTTTTAGAATCTTAAAATAATGGCAATGACATGTTTTAGTTTCTTAATAAAAATAATGCTATTGGCATGAGTTTTGAGAGGTTTTTCAAAACATAATATTATTTTATTTTATTTTTCTTGTTGGTGAAGTTAAACAATCAAACCATTTGACTTTTTCAAGATCAGTTTTTTAGAAAATAAACTAAATAAAATAATGTCATAAGCAAACAAATTTTCAACATAATCAATTAAAAAACTCTCACTCGACCTGACCTTCACAAACTACCTTCCCCAGATATTTCCAAAACTCTGTTATTTTAATTAAGAACATAACATATTATATGAAAAAATCCCTAAATATAAGTTGTAGAAGTTTGTTCCATATGCAACTATTTAAAAAAAAAAAAAAACAAAAACAAAACAAACAAACTCCTAAGCAAAACTAGATTGCAAAAAATGGGGTATACAGCAGCCAAGCTAGCTTGTGCTGTTTTGATAGCATCCATAGCTCTTAGCCTGCCGAGGGAAACCATCGCAAATTCCGTCGATCCTTCTACTTCGCAGCCTCTCGAGAATTCGTTCGACACTGTAAGATTTAGCTCGAAACAAAAACTGCACCTTGCTTCAACACACAAAAATGAAGATGATGAATTTGAATTTCCAGCATTATCGTCTAAGGTTTTTCTCAAGCCAAGGTATCCATGGCCTAAACGCTATGTACCTAAATCATCACCTCCTCCATTCTAGCAACACAAGTGATTCTTTGTGTTTCACTTTCAAATTTGAAAAAAAAAAAAGAAAAAAAAAAGGAGTTTTGTCTTCTCCAGTGTCGAATAATGTTATAATCTTTTATTTCGAAATTAGATGTTACTTAATTCTAGTTTGTAAATATAATGTAATGAATCGAAATTAATATGTATGATAAAAGTTTATTGTTATGTAAGCAGAGTTTGTAGATCAAAATGTTCATTTTTTTTTTAAAACAAAGTATGCTCTCTTAGCTCCTTGTGATTAAAGTGAAATGTCACATCTCCTCAAGTTAATTTAATATTTGGTAAGTTTTATTTTTTTTAAAAAGAAAAAGATACTTCATTAAAATGCATAATTCTATGTGGAAAACAATTTTAGGTTCAATCATAAATATTTTATTTACTAGAATTAATAAGGTCGATACGCTTATTTTGCCCGCTTATACAACTTTTTCGTACTTTTAATCTAAAAGCACGGCTACACTTTTAAATAAATGAAATAGATTAAGCACCACAGAGTACTTTATTTTTGAAATAGTGAAATACAAGTAACAACTCACATGACATAGAGTGAAACACTACTAATATCTCAAACTATACTTTAAAAGTAATAAACACGCAACATTAACATTTCAATACATTAGTTTCTTGAACATTCATCGAACATATAAGATAAGTATACAAGAAATAGAATTGCAGCTACTTGATGATTACCTTAAAACAGTGCGCGCATCACTCAACATTTTGGGTTTCAAAATCTAAGAACCCGTAAACAAACCCTAAACCCAAAAAAAAATACAAGTAGTTATATGTCATTTATTTCAAATCAAAAACTACAATAACTCACGCATGAGTCAGCAGCCATCGCGTCTGATCAAACATCGATTTGCTCGAAGTCAAAACGAAGTTTCTTAGACTTGATCAACAGTTGATCTATGACATGGTCAAACATTGACTTTGCTTTTTTTTTTTTTTTTTTTTAATATATGATAATAAATGTTAATATTTTTTCATATAAATGATAGTAATAATACTTTTTATTTAGGAAACAAAAGCACAGAAGTTCACTTAAACATTAAATCGAGAGTCGACGTTTTGCTTAATTTTATACACAAAGTTCCTATCTAAAAATTGTATATTAAAAGACCTGGAACACAAATTTATATAATATCAAGTTAATGTTGATTACAATTGGTCCACGTAAAATATTTAGATGAATAATTGTATAAATATTTATTTTTAATGATGAAAAATGAAAGTATTTAAAAGAAAAATTATTGCAAAAAATTATTTTTATTAACTATAAAAAACGTCAAACAAGCACTCGCAGAGATTGTTTTTCATTAAATAAATATAACTTCTATTCAAATAGCTTATATTATATTTAATTTAAAATATAGGAAAAGTTGCTCACGTTGACTATTGATTAGTGTGCAGCTTAAAGTATTCTTATTTGTATAAAAATAAACTACATCAAGTTGTATTAGCTTCTTAATTACCAAAACTTAATTATGTTGAATACTTAAACGAAGATATACTTGACTCAGTTTATGTTGAGTTGGTCAGAATTAATGTAAATAACATTTTGCTAATCATACTTAATTAATTAAATTACCATTATAACGTACTTAAATAGCCAACAAATTCTGATTATGATTCCAACAACTTTAAGTAAACATTTTTAATGCAATTTCATTCTTATCACTATCTATTTGTATTACCATTGGTTTTTATTATGTTTTTTTAGTATACAAGGTTGGAGATTCGAACTAGAGACTTCGTGACTATTTTTACATTGAGATGTGTTAATTGAGCTATGTTCACTTTCGCTTGTTTTTACTATGTTTTAGTAAAGAAACTCTCAAGTCTTACGATTGATTGATTTCCAATCTTGCATATAACTAGCTATCATATGGTGGCCTAGTGATCATAAAGGGTTTTGCGACCTCAATTGACGGGTACTTCAATTGATGGATATCAAAAAAAGAAAATTGCGTGTAACCCTATTTTTATAATAATAATTATGTAGTAAGAAAATGATTAAAATTGAATAAATAAAAATTTTACACACACCTAACATTTGGTTGACTTTATTACTTGGTCAGAGACTAGCCATCTTCTTTACAAAGCAACCCAATATTTAAGAAAGACTATTTTTCAAATATTAAAAAAAAAATTTTTTTGAAGAAAATATTTAAAAATTTTAAACATACAATATTTATAGTAAAAAAAATATATAAATAAAAATGTAGTTAGCAATATGAGTTGAACTTTAAATTCGCCAAACTCATCTCTCTTGGTACATATACTTCTCAAATACAAAAATGGTATGTTCAATAACCAATCTAGTTTTTACTATCTTGGTAACATCCCTAGTACTGTCGGAAGCCACCGCGAGGGCTGTCGTTGATCCTTCTTCTCCGGCATGGCCCTCGAGAAATTCTCTTGATCAATCGCACCCGAGCCATAGCTCTCTCCCGCCGTTGATACAAAGTTTATTTGGGTCGTTAGAAGATGGAGATCATGGTGAATCAGATCAAGAAGCTGAAACAATGAAGTTTGGCAAGGGGCGGGCAAGAAAACCTTGGCCAAAGAAACATGTCCCAAAATCCCCACCACCTCCATTTTAGGAGATGAGTTTATGTACTGAAACATGTTTCAAATATTTCCTCCCCTATTCATTTGTTACTTATACATTATTGTCTTATGTACCAAACCTTTTCAAAGTAACTTTAGCTCATGTCTTATCAAAGGGTTTTTGAAAATCAAATTTTCTGTGCACAATTTTTCCCATTCAATATATTTTCATTTTCCTAGTTAAATTTTTATACAAACTATGTATTATATTTCAACTGATTGTTGAAAAATACTTATTTGTATATATTATTTTGCCAAACAAATTTTAGGTAAAAATTAAGGAAATGAAGTGATTTAGAGTTATGAAATATTTGATACCGAATTTCAGGATCGAACCTATAACACTGATGTTGAACTGAATTAATATCAAACAATGAAACTATTCCACCACCAAATCTTTCGAGAATATAGAGATAGATGGAGTTAAAAGAACACATTTTGAATAAAGTATATTTGTTAGTTTGTAAGTTCTAGAGTGCATGTATAATTACTTTTTCGTAGTGGGCTTTTAAGTTTTTTATTGGACTTGACTAAGAAAAAACAAGGACGGGCTCAATAAGGCCCAGTTAAATCAAACATTTTTTTGGATAAGTTAAGGAAAGATTATTATGTATTAAAAATAAAGACATAAAATTTCAAACTCATACTGATGTAATTTAATACTAACTCAATATTTATCATACTCTATCATATTGGAGCACAGCCTCTCAATAGTGTGACATGTGGTTAAGTAATCGAAGCACACTTTATCGGTGTGAAAAAAGGTAAGAGTATTTAGAATACAAATTAGGGGGGGGAGAAAATATCAATTTATAGGATCGAACCCAAGACGTGGGTGTTAAATTTATACTTCTTTTCTAAATTAAACTAATTTTAAACGTTTTTATTTCATCACTAAGGTTAAAAAAAAAAAAAAAAAAAAAAACTATATGAGACTATAATGTTCAAAAAACTAAACGGTCTTATAATGTTCCAAAAAAAAAACTATATGGGCCTTTAAGTTTATTAAAAAAGAATTTACAAAACTGATTAAATCTCGAAAATAATGTAGCAAATACACTTACTCGAGTATTATCACGTTTTTTATAATTCATGTAAGTGTATGTAAATGTTTTAAAATGTGACTATATTTATAACTATTTTGTGAGAATAGTACTAGGCAAATTGTCTTACCAAAAAAAAAAAACAATTGTCTTACCAAAAAAAAAAAAACAAATAACTAGGCAAATTGCTTTACTTAAAAACTTATTATTGAGTGAATATCTAAAATTATTTAGACTTTAAATAAAAATTAAATTTAAAATTTTAAAAATAATTAATTAACTACTTTAAATATGATGGACGATTCTACCCATAATTTTTTTGTAATTATTTAAAATTTGATATCGTTATAAAAGCAGGCAAGATCTGTACCAATTTAGAAATTGATTAGAAAAAAAATATTAGTAGCTTTCAAAAAGAAAAACGTAGATTTTTCTAGAGTTAATGCTAGAAATTGTGATCATGAGTCAAGTTATGATAATAAAAAAAAGTGAAAGATAACGAACTAGGCTGCCTATTTTTTGTATATATGATTGTGCATTCATTTTTGTCACTCTACATGCAATAATAAAATATAACAAATCATAGAGATAAAAGACGTCTGTTATGAGTTTTGAGAAGAGTATTTCAAATTAATATCTATTAAATATTCTTAAAAATACTACACGAAGTTTTGATTATAATCATTACTTATAAATACTTATATAAATTTTTATTATAAATACTTTTAAAAATTGCATTTTTTTAACTTTAATCATTACTTCTAAATACACAAAATAAATTATCATTCTAAATACTGACTTTAAATATTCTTAAAAATTACCTACAAATAAGCTATTGACGGTAGTATTTATTTCTAAACATTCAAAATAAATTCACAATCTAAATATTAATTCTTAATATTCTTAAAATCTAAATTCAAATTAGAGTTTTTTGGGTTTTTTATTATTTATTTATTTATTTTTTTTGTTTGAATGAAGTTGAAAGCAAAGTTTATAAAGGAATGCGTGGGAATCTTCTTACCCTTCTTTCATAAGAGTAGACCGTCCTATGCTTCTTTTTACTTCTTCTGGTAAAATTGGCCTTAGACTGTTATAAAGATTATCATATATTTATAGGACGCTTACGCATGCATGATGAAAAACACTTTTTTCTTTTTATTTTTTAAATTTAGCATCACTTGAAGGTAGGGTTTAAAATAAGTAATTTCTTGATTTTTAATAATAATAATAATAAGATATAACAGTATTTTCTTTTTTCAAAGCCTTCATATTATCTACTCTTTCGCTATCTCACTTTACCAAACTAGAGACGACTCATTCAATAATCTTCACTTAGCATTAATTAGGTTTGAAAACTATGTATTATGAAGAAAATTATATTTTTACTTCCTACATTTGTGATGTAATTTCTATTTTGTTCTTATATTATAAAATTAATTATTTTTATTTTTTACGTTTTATAAAACTCCATTTTAATTATTAATTCTACTTTAAAATATTTTTTTTATACTTATTTCTTTTTGAAATAAAAGTCACGTCAATATAAAAATAAAAATTAATCAATTTATTGATATATATATATATATATATATACATATATATAAAATTTAAAATTACTTTTGTTAGCATTTAATTCAACCTTATGTTATATATATAATTAGACAATTTTAATTTGAAATTATGTAAGCTCCAAATAATAATAATACATTTAAATTCATGTGGATAACATTTTGAAATCGCAAAGAATGTAGAATA
>JBBMEG010016624.1:0-28471 GCA_037832605.1 Cyclanthera cordifolia
GTTGTAAATGAATTTGGCCTAAAAAAACTTTGTCTCTTCTTGTGCATTGGCAAGCATTTGAAGATGTAGTGTATAAGACTCTTGAATCTTCTTTGCCTTCCGGTACATGTAATGGATCGTTGATTGGATTCGTATCACAGTGGCGCTTCGTTGACATCCTCCTCAGACATTTCATCTTCTGCCTCTTCTATGACTGTGATATGATGACGCGAAGAATCATTTTCTTCTTGTTCTATGTCTTCTTCCAATGGATTGGTGATAATCACATCACGTCATTTTATTCTTGAAGAACCTTTTGTCTCTACAGTAAGAAAAGTTCTCCTATTCATATGAGATGGAATAGCCTTACGAATGTCTTCATTGCTTCTAATAACATCGAGAGGCTGATTTTGTGAAGCTTCTGTAGAACTTTCACAGTTCAGGCTCATTTAATAACAATTGATTATCATAAGTCGGTGAAAAACTGAATTGGTAGACTCATTTCTCTTGTTTGTGTTTCCATTCAATTTCTGAAAAATTGATGATCGTATTGTTGTTTGAGTAGATAGTACATCTTCATTCCTTACAAATTTTTTTAATCTTTGAGACGCAGACGGTCGATTCGTAGTTGAGGTTAAAGATTTGGCTTCCTCCTTAGTAAGCCTGTCTAATCTTTGGAAGGCTGATAATCGAATCACATCTGAGGTCGAGGTTGTGAAATCTTTCTTTTCTCTTGATGTGTTCAATCTAAGAAAGGATGACACAGGAGCAGTTGGCGGCCTGATGCATCTAAGTGCAGATAGCTCTTGGTTTTCCTTCCTCACCTCGTTTTTTACTTCAAATTCTTCAACTGTTATTTGATTTGAATCTGCAACTTTCGCCTTCTATTTCCTTGTTATGTGGATTGGCTCGGGCGGCTGATATCCAAGTCCATTTCTTGATGCAAGTAAAGGATAACCCTTATCTATAAGTTTCTTCTTTATAACTGAAAGTTCCAACTTGTGATCGAAGATCCTTAGACCTTTGAACTCAGTGTGAGTGGTGAAGTCATAACCAGCCTTTGCTAAAAGATTATATGTGTTTGGGTCGAATCCATCTTTTGTTTGACTTTTAGGCAAACTCATCGACATTTGATCATTTTCAATTTTTTTCAACTTTTTGTCTCGTCATCTTTGTAATAGGCATTGTGAAATTTTGTTTTGAGATTTCAATATCCACAACTTTCAAGTTATTTGAACATTCTACAAAAGGAGCACCGCCAACTTTGCGCCGAGAAAGCGGGACATAGCGTAGCACAAGAGGATTTTGATCGCTTCTTTCTTTCAAAGTTTAAGACTCTTTGATGTTGGTCGAAGTTCCATTCTTCTCAAATTCAAACTTATTTACATCTTGAATTGCTTCTTCTTTCGCATTAGTCTTCGATGTTGCTTTGATCCTATTGTGTTCTTTTATTGTGGAAACTTCTACTCGCGGAGTTTCTAATGTGCTATCACCCTTTAAGTAAAATTTTGCATCTGCAAAATGAAATTCAGCTTCTGAAAATGGATTAGTATCAGCTTATACTTTCTTGACACCATCTTGATAGAATTTGAAGCATAGATGCAATGTAGAAGTTACTATTCCAATTCCATGAATCCAAGGACGTCCCAGTAGCAATTTGTAGGTAGTTTTACAATCAATGACGTGGAATAATGTATCAGCTTTTAGATCGCCAGTAATGAGCTCCAAACGGATCATTCATATTGCTTTCTGTCTGCCTTGGTTAAAGCCTTGGATCATTAGTTTACTACTAGATAGTTCTTCCATTGAAATACCTAACTGCTTCACAGTTGACTCAGGCATTATGTTCACAGCTGATCCATCATCAATGAGGATTCTCTCGACTTTCTACTCTCGATTGTATCCCGAGACAAACAATGGTCTATTGTCTTGCTTCGAACCGAGTAACAAGTCTTCATCGGTAAAACTTATAGACATACTACATGGTCCATTGGTAAGTTTTTTGGATATTTGAATGCTTGCACTGTCAGTGCCTGGCAACGCCTCGATAAGAGTATTCTTAGTTGCTTGAGGAAGTGACACTAACTTTTTTAAATTGAAAGAATATGTATCTCCAAGTTCATTTGTCATCTTTGATGAGCTTGCTAGATCTTCTTTTATGGTGATTGTATGACATGTAACGACATCAAGTACTTTTCCTTCATCATACGCTAGAAAGCTCTTTGGGAAGAATTTAACAAGTGTCTTCTTTTGACGTGTTCGACAAAAGTTTTCGTTTTCCTCCGCAACAAATTTAGGTTTTCCAGAAAACTTTCTTCTATTTTTCTTTGGAAGTTTGTTTCCTCTCTTGTTTTCTTGAAATAGACGTAATTCTTTTGTAATGTAATTTTGTTGTCGTCTTTTGCGATGCATCACAATAGTCCAACCATCATTTTCATCTTTATCTGACTCTTTATTTTCTTGAATATGTTCCCCTGGATATTCTTCTTTTGTAAGTTTTTTATTGACATTTTTTTCTTGAGACCAGATAATCACGGACTCAAATGATCCAAACTGGATCATGCTTCGTAATTGATTATTTAATGATCTTGCGAATGATTGTACTTTTGGAGTAAATATTGCAGCACCATGGTTTGCTTGAGCTAGTTCATCCAAATCTAACTCTATTTTTCTTTCTTGAGCTAGTCTTAGAAACAATTCTTTCAAAACGAAACATTTTTCTATTGGGTGACTAACAACACAATGGTAATTGCAGTAGTTAGGGTCATTGGTCTTCCTCATTTCCTTAGGTCGTTTGCACTATGGCAGCTGAATGAGTTGTTTTTCAAGAAGTTGCTCAAGCATGTCTCCAATGTTAAAGTCCTGGAAAGGATAGAATTTTTCTTGCCTCTCTTTCAAAGTCAAACGACGCCTCTCTTCATTATCTTGTCGTTTTTCAACCTTCTTATCCTTTTTTTTTAGTAAAACTTGACAGGATTTGTATTCATAACCATGGATTCTTTATAAATATTTTTGAAAGCTTTCTCAGTATTGCTAACTTCTTTCTTTTCCTATTTGATGTCAGTTGGGAGAATATCTTTATTTCCTCGGTTCACGATGCTTAGCTCCATGTCGTGGGCGCGAGTTGCTAACTCTTCAAAGCTGCGAGGTTTTATTCCCTGTAGAATGTAAATGAGTCTCCAATGCATACCCTGAATACACATGTCAACTGCAGATAGTTCAGTGAGTCTATCTTTGCAATCGAGGCTTAAAGCTCTCCAGCGGTTGATATAGTCAACGACTGGCTCACTCTTTCTTTGTTTACTGCTGGTGAGTTCTATCATGCTGACAGTTCTTCTTGTACTATAGAAACTGTTAAGAAATTCCCTTTCAAGTTCTTCCCAACTATTGACAGACTCGGATTCTAGGTCAGTATACCAGTCAAAAGCATTTCCTTTGAGAGTTCAGACAAATCGCTTCACCAGTGAATCTCCTTTAGTACCAGCATTTTCACATGTTTCAATGAAGTGTGCAATGTGTTGCTTTGGATTCCTTTTTCCATCAAATTGCTGAAACTTTGGCGGTTGGTAACCACTTGGCATCCTTAGATTGTTGATTATGTTGGTATACAACTTTGAATACGAGAGAGTTCTGAGTCGGCCCACCGTATTGTGCTCTGATGGATGACATAATCATATTTTGTAACTGTTGAACGAATTATGTCGCGATTGAAACAGAGTGTTGAGAGTGCTCTTCTTGCATGATAGATTTTCCTTTATCTTTAACGGCGGCGGTACGACTAGACTCAACAAAATCTCGACCCTCCACCTAATTTTTTAGACAGGTTATTTCATCGTTCTTTTCATTGATCACATCTAATAACATGTTGATCTTTTTTTGGCATTCGGCTAATCCTTCTTCATTTGTGTCACGCGCTTCATTATCTTATTTGTGATGACAGGTGTTTGGCTCTCTTCATGGTTGATTTCTTTTGAGCGACATCTCGTAAACGGTCCCATATAGGAATCAGCTGAAGTAGCAACCTTAGAAGAGACTTCTTTGGAATTAATGCTTTCTTGAAAGAGATGAAGAGATGAGAGGTAGAGATGGTCTCACTGGGTGTGCCAATTTGTTCACACGAGATTTTGACGGACGAGTAGAAATGAGACACGTGTAAATGAATTTTGAAGTTTTATTGATTTGAATATGTACGCGTGTTACAATCTCTAATATTTGTTCTCTGATTCTTTCTCTCTCGATGTAGATTTTGAAGATGTTGATTCTGAGGGCTTGTAAGCTTATTCTCAGACGGGGGATTATCGAATCTTCAGTTAGATGACGAAGAGACGATCGGATGGAAGAACCCTTTGTCGTTGAGAGTTTTGATTCCTGAAGCTTGATATTTGGATTTTGACTCTCTGACTGATCTTGAAGGCTTATGGATTTGATTTGTTGGATATTCTGAATTCTGGATTGTTGGGCTGAAAGCTGTACAATTTATGAGTCTTGAGTCTTGTTCTTAAATGAGGCAGAACTCTCTGTTTATAGAGTTCTTATGGATTTGTGGGCTTGTGCTTCATGCGCCTTTGGGCCTGAATCTTGTATTTGAATTTGATGGGTTTTTTTTGGCTCACTCCATGGATTAAAGCTAAATTTAATTTGGGCTTAAAATCCAAACAAACCAAATTTTTTTTATCAATTAGTTAGGGAACAATTATAGATTTGTAATTGACCCAATATTTAATTGAATGTATTTGTAAATGAAGTGGCAATTTTTTATTGGCCGAAATTTCTCAGCCAATAGAATGATACATGGACTCTTGTTAATTTACCTCTAGGAAAAGAAAAAATGGGATGTATATGGGTTTTCACAACTAAACACAGACCAGACGATAGTATAAAGCGATTCAAAGCTAGCTTGGTAGCTAGAGGCTTTACCCAAGCATATGGGATTGATTATTAAGAGACATTTGGACCAGTTGCTAAGTTCCACACTATTCGAGTACTTCTTTCCATTACCTCTAATCTAGATTGGTCGCTATCCTAACTCGATGCAAAAAATGCTTTCTTAAATGGGGACTTACTGGAGGAAGTGTACTTGGATGTTCCTTCAGGATTTGAAGACCGATATACTAATGGTAAAGTTTGCAAACTAAAAAAATCACTATATCGATTGAAATAGTCGCCTCGAGTATGGTGTGAGAAATTCACCAAATGTGTTAAAACACGTAATTATATTCAGTGTTAGTTTGATCACACTCTATTTGTCAAACACTTCTCTTCTAACAAAATGGCCGCACTAATAGTATATGTTTATGACATAGTTATCACAACAAATGTTATAAAAGAAATCATACGTCTTAAGAAACTATTGTCCCAAGAATTTAAAGTAAAAGACTTGGGTCATTTGTGATATTTCTTAAAAATGGAGGTAGTCCACCCCTATGGGGTTGGCCAACGAGGCAAGGACTAGTGGTTGTCGCTCAATGCCAAGTTCGATCCCTAGGAGGTCGACCACAGAGGCCAAAACCCTCAAGGGTTGACCAAATCCAACTTTGACCCTCAGAAGGTCAACTAAAGAGGCCAAGACCCCCTCAAAGGTAAGATGATGTCAAGCCTAATCCTTAGGGGATTAGCCAAAGAGGTTAGAATAGGGTCAACCGAATGCAAGTATGAACTCTAAGGGGTCAGCTGAGAAGACTAAGACCCTCCAAGGGTTGGTAGATATCAAGTCTGACCCATGGGGGTTGATCACATACTAGTCTAAACTTAGGGGATGGGTCAAGAAAGCTGAAACACCTCGAGGGTTGGTTGATGTGAAGCACACCCATAAGGAGTTAGCCAAATCAGCTAAGACCTCTAAGGGCGGCCAAAGAGTCCATGACTCTCAATGGTCAGCCAAATGCAAGTTCGGCCCCTAGAAGGGTCAGTCGAGAAGACTAAAATCCTCTGTGGGGTCGCCCAAATGCAAGTTCGACACAAGAGGTCGGTCAAGGAGGCTAGGATCTCTCAATGGTAAGTCGATGACAAGTTTGACCCTTAATGGGTCGACAAGAGAGGCTAGGACCCTTGTGGAGTTGGCCAAACACAAGCTCGACCCTTAAGGGGTCGATCAAGAAGGGTAGGATCCCCTAAGGGTCACCCGATGTCAAGTTTGGCCCTTAGGGCGTTGCCAAAAAGTCCAGGACCCACTAAGGGTCGGAAAAATGCAAGTCTAACCCCAAAGGTGTCGGTCGAGGAGGCTAGGACCCCTCGAGGGTCGATCAATGTCAAGTCTTACCCTTAGAGGGTCGGCCAAAAAGGCTAGGACACACGAACAAGCTTTTCTAAGTGGAATTAAGCTACTTCTCTATAAGCTATTCCTAAGCTATCATAAGAGACATTGAATATTCTACTAACAAAAGCATCAAAGGTCCTATGACTCACACCACTCCTGTGTGCTTACTTATTGTCATTTTGTAAGCATCTCGTTTTTGGTAGTACAAATACTACCATTGATCTAGGAGGACATTTTTCGATATCAACAACTACGTAGGTGATGCATATTGTTATAATATATATACATAATAGACACTAACAATTTTGTAAGTATTGCACTTTATTATTTTTAAAAAGTGTTATAGTGTGAATCAAAGAAATAAAAAAAATAGTATAATGAAAGTATTTAAAGAAACGGTTAAGAATGGAAATGATCGAGGAGAAGATATGAATAAGGAAAGGCAGAAAGAAAGAGACATCCTCCTTGAACCTTAAATTATCGATTTTTTTTTTAATTGCACAGAGTCACAGACTAAAATTTAGTGTTAATTAAATGTCAGAGACTAAAACTAAACATTTTAAAAAATGGCATGGGTAAAAATGTAAAATTTGAAAATATAAGGACTAAATAAAAATTACATCGTAGACCTAGAGACTATATGTGTATTTATATAAAAAACAAATTATTAATTGAATATTTCTATATTTTGAATTAGGGATAAATAAAATGTATCAAAACACATTAATACTAGTATTATAATAAATACCATATAGGAGTCTTTTGGTCCATATAGTTGGGACGAAATGGTTTATACTGACTCCCAATCTAGTATTTAGTCAACGAATTTCAATAAATTCGTTGGTGATAATTATACCAGCTTTTTCATTCTCGCAAGTATCCTTTGTACAATTATTATATTTTTTATTTTTTGTTATGAATTATTCTTTACCTTCCGTTTCTATCTTTAATCAATTATCATTTTCTCTACAAAACTACATTATTAACTTCTATTTTTTAAAATTTAGAAATATGTTCACATTTTAATATTTCTTCAATTAAAATTTATAGGTCCCAAAGATGACATAGTTGGTTGAAGACTTGGACCTTAAAGTAAGCCCTCTCAAGATCCCAAATTCTTTTAAAAAAATTATTAATAAATCAATTTAAATTTTAATGAACTCCATATTTATTAAAGAGATCAATTACAAGTTTTTCAAAGTCAAAAAAAATAAAAAAATCAAATACTTTGTTTCGATTTGCGAGCAAAAAGACTTGTGTATATATTTTCATATAACTTTTTTTTCTTGAGATCTATTTAACAATTTTAAAATGCATACATTGTCTACAAATATTGTATAAAGTATTTGATTTACAAAAAGTCATTGTTTTGAAATTCATTTAATTCAAGTTAATTTAAATGAAAAATTTATGTTTAGAAATAAATTACAAATGCATAATTTTTTTAATTTTTTAAAAAATGTTGTATTTATAAAAGTTTGATGGATAATACCTCCTTTTTAAATCTTGACTTATATTACACCTCCAATAACAACTACACCTCAAACACGGAATTTCAGTACATTTTTAATATTACATGTATCCCGAACACTAACTTACAATATACTCCAATAATATATATATCCTAAACACTGATTTGTTTCATTTATACCATATCATACTATACCACATCATTCTGCACTAACCAAAACGCCCCTATCCAAGTGTTATATATTTAATTAATATAAATATTAATAATAAATAATATATTTTTATGAAATAATGCATATAAATACTCAATTATTTATGCATAACGACTAATTGTTTTGTGTAATGCAGTTTAATAAAGTATTATAAATAAATACATTGCATAGATATATCATATTCGTACTCAACTTATGGATATTAATGAAGAAATTGGGCTAAGCCAAAAATGATTACTCACTCTCGTTTCTGCCTCCACCACCAAAATTAATCATTTTCCTATGAAATTCACAATTTTTTTGGTGAAAATTCAAGGATTCCTCGTCCGAGCTGGCTATGAAAAGTTCACAATATTTTTTTTTTTCTTTTCTTTCTCTTCCTTTGCAATTATTTTTCAATAATATTTCAAATAATTGATTTTAACTTTCAATTAATTATTAATTAAAATATACATTAAAATAAAATAAATGGAGGCGAGAATGTGGCGAAACGAGATTAGAATACATACTTCATGTCTGTCTCTTTTAGCTTGCAAGAAATTTTCCTCCCACTCACTTTCCATTCCTATCTAATTGAAGATTCACTCACCCGTTCAAGACGAGTTTGCACTTTTAGTTGAAAACTTTGTCATCATCAAGATCTTGTTTGCACTTTTCGTCCTCTTGTCTCCTTTAATTATACCTCTAATTCTAACTCATGAAATTTTATTATATTTTAATGGAAATCATACTTTTGTGCTTACCTTCTTTTCTTTTCCTTTAATTATGTCTCTAATTCTAACTAATGAAATTTTATTATACTTGAATGAAAATCCAATTTTTGTGTTTATCTTCTTTTCTTTATTGTTTTTTAGTTTTAAGCTATACGTACAGAAAATTATTTTTTAATTAATTTTCAGTTTAAAATAACATTCTCAGAATTGTAAACAAATGTGGAAGATAAGAATTGTTTTTTTTTTATTATTATTATATTTCATATTTATTGCCTCACCTTTTATTAAGTTATAAATAAAAGTATCGTTCTGTCAAATTTTTACTCATGAATTACTATCTCAATTTAAAAAAAAAAAGAAACTCATTAATTGAACCATAGATATAAAATAGAATATATTTTTGAGTAAATATATATTGGAAATAGACACAATAGTGTGGAGTCTTCTATTTTCTTTTATTATTATAAAAAATATATGCACACGCACACTTTGTGAGCAAACGAGGATGGTTAAGTTAAAGTGGAATATTTGATTTTAAAAATATTGAATATTTATTGAAACGGTCATGCCCGAAATATTCGCATGTAATCATGGCGATTACACAATCAAAACGGTTAGACACCCTCGGAGTGTATCCGTCACCGACGACGATTTCTGTATGTATTAACTAGTCGTTAGTAAACTGATCTCGCATCCACAATCAACGTGGAGCGTATCCATCATAGTCACTTCCCCGATTATTATCGTCACTGCTTATCGGTAAATTGCAAGCCAACCATGGAAGAACAGAGCAATTTCCGTCAAATTCAAATAAGCTCATAAAATTTTTCTAGGGTTTTTCTCCACCGTCTTCAACCATGGTTCTCAAACCCACCAACGCTTAGAAGAAGACAAAGTACGACCTGAAACTCTGCCGACTCCTCGACTGAGTATTCTCAGGTACTCATCGTTGGCGCTAATAATGTCGGAATCTAGAAACTTTGCCGCCTCCTCTCGTTCATGAAATGTAGCGCTACATCAGAATCCTCTCTGAGAACACCGTCAATACCGCCGTCATGAACCTCCTCCCCCTAATTGTGGTACTCTTTACCCCTTAATTTTGATTTTGATTTGTTTTCCCGTTGTACTGTTGATCCGAACGAGCCTTCTTCGATCGATATGTTTAGGGAAACGTACGTTTGATGTTCACTAAAGGTCATACGAAAAAAGTGAAGGAAGAGGCTGCTAAGTACAAAGTATTGCCATTTTCTCCACAATCATTGGTGGATTTATGGCGCAATTCGTCGCCTTGGAGTGGTTGATGGAACTTCATTTCTTTCTATTTCTTAAACGTCTCACAATAGCCACTCCTAGTTAACCCTCCATTTGGCTATTATTTTGTTCATCAGATGCACTCGGTCTAATATCTACGTAACGTTTTAAAACTGTTTTTGTGCCAAATGAAATTTTCATATTGATTTCATTTAATCGACAAAAGAAAAAAGAGATGAAATAAATTGAGATACCGAATAAAACCACATTCCAAAGTATGAATTTCCGTCCTCTAGATAGGCATTTCTTTTTCATCTACTGTTTTTTATATCATTTTGGGCTGTTTCTGATGTTTTGCAACCATGCTTCTATGTACAATTCTCTAATGAGTACTTATTTAAGCTTTCGAGTCTACATATGTAAGCTTTTAACACAGTTTTAACATAGATATGTAAAGTTTTTGAATCTTTGAACTGCGCTCATTACTGATCTTTTAATTAGATACGAACATTGGGAATGTTGAAGTCTTGTTGTGTATCAATTTCTGGTTTTTTTTAACCACTGCTTGGTACCTGTGAAAAAGGAGCATGCTAGAAAGAAAGGGTGGATGGCCAATTAAGATCTTAAACTTGACGAGGTTTGGTTCTACCAGTAGAACCATACATTGGGTTAATATTGCAATCGTCTTGTTGATGTTTTTGTTCTTTTCTTGGGTTATTATCGCTATCGCCTTGACTCTGTGCTCTATTTTCTCTTGTATGCTTTAAACCATACATTATCTAGGGCTATATTAGTATTTATGTTCTAGTTTTCAGATTTATTTGTGACCTGTTCTCTACTATTAATGCTTTGTCATTAAAGTATTAATGTAATTCTCTACTCATTGGTTATTTTTAGAAATTAATGATTTAAATGAATGGTCATTGAATTGTATATGTCTTTTTTCTTGAATAGTAATCTATTAGACTTGAATGAAACTATATCATAATCTAATAATCCAAATTTGAGTGAGCTTAATAGAGGGAAGAGGACAATAGATACCAATGTCGAGATGGGTATTTATGCTTGCATACCTTGTTGTTCCAGTCAATTTCTTGTTTTCTTTGCACAATATTAGCAATTAACATTTGTTAAACTCGTGGAAATTGTTACTTTGGAATAAAAAATGATGTTCTTTTTTTTATATTGTGGTATTCATGCCAGCCCTTCGACACCAGAAGACAAGGGTTTTCTTTAATTATACATTCAACTTGAAAGTTCAAACATGGAGCATTGGTCTTCACTCTAAACCAACACATCTAGATACATGGAAAAATGCAACAGTGGGGTAGTTCGCAACATTACTTTTCCCTCACTTCTGAACTAGTCTATTTTTATCTACTTTTCTTAAATACCACTAACAATTAGAGAAGGATTATGAACTAGACTATTTTTATCTGCTTTTCTTAGAATAAATACCATTATAGCTAAGAACTAACGATTAGAAAAGCAAACAAAAAAACTTCAATTGGAAAGTAGGGAAATGCAGAGTGTTATTACTGATAACCGCATGGTTATTGATTATAATACAATACTTTTGAAAGAATACTAAAGGTATCATAAGTATCAATATGGAGTTACAATGTAGAGACTTTCACCTCTGTTCCATTTTGGTTCCTAGACTTTTAGAAGTCCAATAACCATTTTTGTTATTAATTTTTTTAGCAATAACGTTTCTTCTTATTTTAATCCAACGGACACATTTCTTACAGGCATCAACAAGATCGAATTCACTTCTTGGAAACGTGCGGATGATCCATCGAAAGGGGATTTCAAAATTCTCAAAGACACGAAAGGACACTACTATATTTGGAAGAATTATGCACGGTATTGGATCAACAAGGAACTATGCTACAATTTCTCCTCTCAGTCGGAAACTGATGCAAGGATCAGTTAAAGAATTTAGTTGCCTCTCAACTAAATTATGCACTATAAATCTTACAAATCAGAATTATTGAAATGGTTATACTTTTTTCCAATTTAGCTCTTCATTTCATCTCTAAGCTTCTATAATCCAAAATCTCATTTTTCATACCTTGAAAATCATATACAACTTTTCTGTTCTTCCCACTGGATCTGCCAATATTGCACCCAATTTTGCAGCTGCAATCTTTACTGTTCTGTAATCTCAAACTGCAAGCAAAACAAAGTACCAATTTGCTCAGGGTGAGGTTGATATGGTTGGCTGATTATGAGCTCTAAGATCAAATTTGGACACCGTTCTTCAATTGAAGATTCATTGACCATTATACCTAATTTCTCTTCTAATTTCACATCATTTATAGTTATAGAGATTGTTGTTTAAGCCATTTCTTGAACTTGCTCGTTAATTGGGCTATGAGAAACAGGTATGTTCATAAGCTTCCTTCTAATATGAGTATTCTAGTAATTCTTAATCTCATTATCAGTTCTTCTAGGTAATCTCCCAGCAATCTAAGACCATCTATATTATGAATATTGATTTTTTGTCAACAGTGAATTTGAAACAGTTGTGCTTTCCAACGGGAAATTACAGTACAAGGCAAGAAACAAAGAGAGTGGAAAATGGATGTATTTTGGTCCAAACTGGATAACAAATGTGATGTGTTGAACCCAAGTTTGTTGATGAATGAAACTCTGGTGTTTACTCAAGTGGGTGTCAAAGAAAATCAGGAATTTGCCACAAGGAAGTTCAAAGTGAAGACTTTTTTACAGTATACGTGAAACAAGGAATGGGATCTTATATCAATCCGATTTCATCAAGCGATAATTGGGACGAGTGCAGGACTAAGTGTCAAAACTGTAATGTGAATTAATGAGGGATTTAGTTGAAAGGCAACTAAATTCTCTAGCAATAACATTTCACCTTTCAGGAATTAGAAGGCGGGGAATATGAATATTGTTACCCCCATAGACTTTAAATTACATAAAATTAGTAACAAACCTTAAAATTAAGGTCTCTTTGATAACCTTTGATTTTTGGGGTTTGAGAATTCAGTCGGTAAATACTACTCCATAGCCTACCTTATTTATTTTTTTGGGTGATTGTTACTAACTTACCGATATTTCATTCATCACTCATTTTTAACAGATCAAATCAATAATTAATTTCTAAAACTAGAACGGAGCTAGAATGAAAACTTATTTTCATATTCATAATCTTTATCTTGAAGACGTCGTTGCAAGTATAAAAAATGTAAATGCTTTAATTTAAAACGTTTCTGTTGTTCTTTATGATTTCGTATTATCTTATTGAAAATCTTTTCATTAAGTAAGAGGAAGTTACTATGGTAATATCAACCAACTTGGCTCAAGAGCTCGTTGGCACCGAAAAGCAGGCCAGGAAATTTACTCGCCACTTCTTTTATTATTTGCGCAAGAGGTATATATGATATGAACTTATTATGATAATGTTAATAACATCCAAATTTCCTGTGTTTGTAATGTCTATTGATTTTAACAGAAAAAGGAGAGGTGGACCGCATCTAAGGTGACAAAATCAAACAATAATGGATCTACTTACAGATTGCCTCTCAATGTTGCCTTGATTTCTCTTCAAGAGTTGAAAAATGGAACTGTACTCATCCCATTGGCACATCTATATGTGGTAAAAGTTTAAATCCCTCATTAATTCACACTGTTGTGAACTACAAATAGTTTACTTTAGTTTGTTTTTGGTTAAAATACCATGTTCGTCCCTAGACTTTCACCTTTGTTTCATTTTGGCTCCTAAACTTTCAACGGTTCAATAACCATATGATTATCAGAAATAACCATTGATTATTAGCGGCAACTAAATTCATAACATTTTTCCTTTTCAGGAATCACGAGGTGGGAAATATGAGTATTATAAGTCCAGACTTTAAATTACACAATTCTCAAATCCAAAAAATCAAAGAGACCTTGATTTTAAGGTTTGTTACTAATTTTAAGTTAGTAAATACTACTCCATAGCCTACCTTGTTTATTGTTTATTTTTTTGGGCGATTGTTACTAACTTTATCCATATTTCATTCCTCACTCATTGTTTTAACAAATCAAATAAATAATCAATTTTTGACTACTTATTTCAAATCATTCATTTATAACCACTTATTTCTAACCATCAAAATAAGCACTCACTTTTTAACCACGTCAAAATGAATTATTGACGGTTATTATCCAAATGAGCTATTAAATGCAATCTCTTTACAAAAATCTTCCTCCAAACGAGCTATTACTTAAACATAAATTTCTAATTCATAATCAAAGATGAAATTCAAAGATTGAACCAAGCTATACCCAAAATCTTATATGAGAAAGAATCACAATCCAGGAAGTTACATGAAATAAGTTTAAAGCTAGATGCTGAACTTTGTGCCTCTAAGTCTTTAAAGTCTGAGGTTTTGCAATTAAGAGCTGAGACTAAGAAATTGAAAACTTTGAGGAAGGATTTGTCTGCCGAAGTTCAAAGCCTCACTAAAGACGTTACTCAATTGCAAGCCGAAAATCAGCAGTTAAATGTTATTAGAGCTGATATGGGTGGATTGCACAAGAAGGTTCTTGATGCTATTAGAGCTTTTATTTGATTGGTGTTGGATCCTAGTCTATGTTTTGTTCTCTTTCTAGTTAGCATTTTGTACTATTAGGACAAATCGAGATAAACATCAAAAGCATATTGTTAGTCTATTCGATGATCGAATTGATCGTGCGCAATGTTTTTAGGAGGGCTTATGAGTATGAAAAGAAAATTAACTAAGAACAAATTGAACAAAAGCAAGCAATGGAGAAGTACCTTATTTCAATGACTCTTTAAATTGAGAAACTGCAAGCAGAGAGCGCGATGATTAGGTTAATTCTAACTTGTGTCTTTTTTATTAAAATGAATTGTTAGTTCTTTTTTAAGTTCTAACCAATTTTTGATAAAATGTCAAATGAGCATCCAAATTTGTTTCAATGTTTCCTATAGGCAATTGTCCGGGTTGGTTTAGTTTGATTATTTGGATGCAATCTGTTCTGGTTTTACAGATCAAACTTTTAATTAGTTTTCAAAATGTTTTTGACTTAATATGTTAATTCAACATTATTTTAATCATAATTATGTTAGCTTACGCTCCATATTTATTGATTTTTACAAGTTTTGAATGATATTCAACTTTGTTTTAATAAAAATGGTGCAGATAATGCATTAATTATATTTTATAATTAAATGAGAGTTTTTTATGCTATGTAAGATATCCTGCCATGAAAGTAGATGCACTTCATCTGGCAGCATGTTATATATTTTTTGGTATACATATTTAATAATTTTCTAATATTAACTACTCTGATTAGCATGTGGAGTTTTGTAACTTTAGCATCAAAATTTTGGTCATTCAAAATTTGGAGTTTTTTGTGTCGTCTTTATGAATTTAAATTGTGTCAAGGTGTCAATCAAATGGAACGTACAAGTGTGTCGGTGTTTTATAAAATATTGATCATCATTATTTCCATCATTTTGCCAATGTTAATAATTTCACCTTTGATACCCAACACATTGAGGTATAATTTGAATCAAACAAGACTCGATGGTTCATGCCGAATTCTCATGCTTTGTATTCCACGCAAGAACATTTATTGATGTAGCATAATCTTGACTGCTTATTTATGCTTATGCCCACTATAGCATCAACATGTTCTTGCTATATATCTAGACCAGGATGATTTATTTTGTTGAACTCTTAATTACTTTATTTTATTCTCCCATTGTTTTTAGAATGCGGAACATCACCAACATAAAACAAAAAAGAGGTTCTTCCAAGTTTATGATTGTGTTGTGAGCAGAAATTCATGACAATATCAATTGATTCGAGAGCGGATGATTTTTTAAAGGACTTCAAAAATTTAGGATTATTTTTCTACAAAAAATAATGTACATAGATAAAACAAGGATACATCCACATCATTCTTTAAACATTAGAATACCTTTAGTATTAATAAATGCAATGAGAAATCGGTTTCTATAAATTATTCATGAGATGATTCCAAATTATACAACATTTCTTGTAATTATTGACTATCATGGTGTTGTAATCAAAATACCTTCGATTGAATCAGAAAGATTCAAATTGAAAAGTACCATGCATTCATTTTTGCTTAGGGCACTTTGACTATTCTCGCGAGAGTGTTCTTATCTTGTTTTTCTTGTT
This sequence comes from Cyclanthera cordifolia, assembly GCA_037832605.1. Lineage (NCBI taxonomy): Eukaryota > Viridiplantae > Streptophyta > Magnoliopsida > Cucurbitales > Cucurbitaceae > Cyclanthera > Cyclanthera cordifolia. The sequence continues at coordinate 16,067 of JBBMEG010016624.1, forward strand.
TTTTAGGTTGTTTACATTGCTCATCAGTTGTTAGATTATCTTGTAAATATAATAAGGAATATTATAACTTATTATATTATTACTATTTTTTTAGTTTTATTGTTTTTTTCTATTATTGTTAAGAATGGTTTTCTATTTAAACCACATTAGATGTATCATTATGATTAAGAGAGAAATAAAACTAAAATATTACTATTATTATTTTAACTTATTATAATTTATTATATTATTATTAGTTTTATGAGCGATTTCCCAGTTCGCAATCGTTCGTGGCTTCCAGCGACTGCTTGACGCGATTTTCAACAGCAGCGGTTTCCTCAGCTAGCGCGACCAACCGTCTCAAACTGCCGACTATTTTCCAGTATATCCTACCTGCTTCTTACGGTTTTCCTATTGATAGCTACTGTCAAACTTCGTTACTCGGTCTAGTTCAGCACCAAAGCCAATTTTTGATAGTGATTGTGTCAGAAGATAAAGGACCAACTGTTAAATTACACGTCAATAGGCCTACGGTTTAAATAAAATCCATTAGATTAAACAGTGACAATTTTCTTCGTTGGTCACAAAGTGTTCGGATGTTTTTCCATGGTCAAGGCAAGATAGGGTACTTGACTGGAGACAAGGTAATTCCACCAAAGGATGATCTGGCGTTTCTCATATGGGATTTAGAAAATTCCATGGTTATGACCTGGCTTGTGAGTTTGACGGTTGAAGATATCAGCAGCAACTACATGTGTTATTCAACGGCTAAGGAGCTAAGGGATAGTGTCACAGAGATGTACTCTAACCTGGAGAATCAATCACAAGTTTTCGAGCTGAACCTGAAATTAGAAGATATAAAACAGGGAGGTAACTCAGTATTTTCATTCTCCAAAAAGAATGTGGCAGGATCTTGATGTGTTTGAAAATTATGAGTGGAAGTCCGCTGAGGATCAGAGACACTATCGAAAGCTTGTTGAGGACGTTCGAATTTATATGTTCTTGGCAAGTGTCGATGTTGAGTTTGATGAAGTCAGAGGAAGGATCCTAGGTAAAATCGATCTTTCTACTATTAATGAAGTTTTTTTTAGAAGTTTGCAGGGAAGAAAGTCGGCGGCATGTGACGATTGGAAAGAAGTCAGTTGATTCAGTAGAAAGTTCAGCCTTAGTGGTAGAAGCTACAACGAACAGGACAACGAATAAGGCGTCTGATAAAGCTATCAAACCTCATGTCTAGTGTGACTACTCCAATAAACCATGCCACACTCTAGAGACGTGTTGGAAGCTCCATGGAAAGCCTGGACATCATAAAACTGGGAGACAGGGAGAAAGAAATACTCGTCCACCTCAATCGAGTGCGAATAATGCTAAATCGAATGTTTTCAGTAGAGAGAAAATTGATCAAATCCTGACGCTGCTAAAGGACACGTCCTCTTCTGGTAATCAGTGTTTCATTGGCACAAACAGGTGACTATTCTCATGGCTTCTCTTATCTTAATTCTACTTCTTTGATCATAGATTTAGGAGCATCCAACCATATGATCAATTTCCCAAAACTATTCCAAACATATTTCCCGTCTATGGGAAAGTGGCCATCAAATTATCTTCACAAATCACTCTACAAAAAGTCTTACATGTTCCCAAATTAGCCTGCAACTTATTATCAGTTAGTAAACTCTCTAAAGATTCTAATTTCCATGTTATCTTCTATGATACATTTTGTATTTTTAAGGAACAAGAGTCGGAGAAGATGATTGGACGGGCTAGGATGATTGACGCTCTTTATTATTTTGAGAAAAATTCGACTAGTTATAGGGAAAATCATGGTTATAATAGTGTTAGTTCTACCTTTGTTAGATAAACTCTAAATGTTATGGCATTATAGGTTAGGTCATCCTAGTTTTTTCTATTTAAAACACTTGTTTCCAGAACTTTTTGTCAGGATTGATTGGTCAACTTTTTATTGTTCACAGTGTTCGTTTGCAAAAGCTCATCGTACTCCCTACTTACCTCAAAATTCTAAAGTGCTTGCTCTATTTTATTTAATCTATAGTGATGTCTGGGTGGCCCTCTAAGGTTGTAACCCATAATGGAAAAAAATGGTTTGTTACCTTTATTAATGACCATACTCGTGTAACCTAGGTATATCTCTTAAAAACCAAATCTGATGTTAAGTAGGTGTTCATTCGGTTCTATAACATGATCTAAAATCAATTCAAAACTAAGATAAGTATTCTTCATTCAGATAATGGAATTGAGTATTTTAATACTCATCTAAGTGAGTTCTTATTTAGTAAGAGTATTTATCATCAGTCTACATGAAGGAACATACCTCAACAAAATAGTATTGCTGAGAGAAAGAATAGACACTTATTAGAAGTCTCTCGAGCTATTATGTTTTCAATATGTGTACCACAATATCCAACGCGTGGCCAGTCTGATGCTCTGATGACTGCTTCTATGAATTCAGGTAATTGAGGTAATTTACCTCCTAACTCCTCTCATCCTAAGAATCAAATACCAGATGATTCTTATCTTGATATTCCTATAGCATACAGGAATGGAACACGTACATGTACCAAGTATCCCATTAAGAACTTTTTGTTCTATCATAAATTGTCCACCACCAATAAAGCCTTCACATCTAGGATTACAAACCTGTTTGTTCCAAGAAACATACATGAGGCACTAGGAGATCTGAAGTGGAATTTAGCTTTTATGGAAGAGATTAATGCGCTCAAGAAGAATCATACGTGGGATATAGTCGATTTACCAAAAGATAAAAAACTGTAGGATGCAAATGGGTATTTACTGTTAAATGTCATGCAGATGGAAGAATTGAGAGGTACAAGACAAGATTAGTTGCGAAAGGGTTTACTCAGACCTATGGGATTGACTATCAAGAAACATTTGCTCCAGTTGCCAAGTTAAACTCAATTAGAGTTTTACTGTCTGTTCCTATCAACAAAGATTGGCCTCTGTATCAACTTGATGTAAAAAATGATTTCCTAAACGGTGATCTTGAAAAAGAAGTATATATGGACTTGTCACTTTGTTTTGAAATGACTGATAGAAACAACATTGTATGTAAGCTGAAAAAGGCATTCTATGGTCTCAAACAATCACTTAGAGCCTAATTTGAATGGTTTGGAAATGTGGTAAACTGTGGTTTTCTTCAGAGTCAGGAAAATCATACTATGTTCTACAAACATGCTAAAGATAACAGATGATTGTTATGATAGTTTATGTTGATGATATTACTATGACAGGGGATGACAAAGAAGAGATAACCGACTTAAAGAAAAGACTAGCAAATGAGTTTCAGATAAAAGACTTAAAAGCTCTTAAATATTTTCTAGGTATGGAATTTGCTTGGTCAAAAATCGGTATTATAATGAATAAAAGAAAGTACATCATAGATTTACTAAATGAGACCTGATTACTTGGCTGCAAACCAACAGAAACTCCTATTGAACAAAATGTGAAACTACAGGCAGCTACATAAGTAGAAATAAAGGATAAAGAAAAGTACCAGAGGCTCGTAGGCAGACTCATCTATTTGTCTCATACACGTCCTGATATAGCCTTTGCTGTAAGCATGGTAAGTCTGTTTATGCATGCGCCGAGACCTGCTCATTTTGAAACAGTTTATAGAATTTTAAGATATCTAAAAGGTACTCCTGGAAAAGGTATTTTGATCAGGAAATAGTATCATCTTGATATTGAAGTTTATACAAATGTTGAGTAGGCAGGTAGTACCGTTGATAGAAGATCGACTTCAAGATATTGCTCCTTTGTTGGAGGAAATTTTGTCACATGGCGCTACAAAAAACAGAGTGTGGTAGAAAGAAGTAGTGCCGAAGTTGAGTTTAGGGCTTTAGCCCATGGTATGTGCGAAGGTATATGGATAAAACGACTCATAGAAGAGCTCAAGTGTTTCCATTCAACTCCAACACGTATGTTTTGTAATAACAAGGCTGCTATATCCATCGCTCATAATCCTATTCTCCATGATAGGACTAAACATATTGAAGTTGTTAACACTTTATCAAAGAAAATATTGTAGATGGAACTATATGTGTCTCCTACATGCCGACATAAGAACAAGTGGCTGACATCTTTACCAAAGCACTACCTAAACGACAGTTCGATAAGATGGTAATCAAGTTGGCAATGAAAGATATCTTCATACCAACTTCAGGGGGGAGTGTTGGTTATATTAGTTATTTGATTATCTTGTAAATATAATAAGGAATATTATAGCTTATTATATTATTATTTTATTAGTTTTATTATTTTTCTTATTCTAGTTAGGAATGGTTTTCTATTTAAACCACATTAGATGTATCATTATGATTAAGAGAGAAATAAAACTAAAATATTCTCTATTGAGCTGCAGTTATTTGTACTTTAATTTATATGCATAACTATCCCTCCAAAAGCTGGTTATGTTTGTACTTTGGTTAACTGATTGTAATGTCTTGAAACAAACTTAAAACTTGAGATATATCTGTTCTTTGGATTCCACACCCTGCGAGGTACACTGGCTTTGAATGCTCCTTTTAGTGGTCGAGATCTTATTTCCTTGTTTTTAGAACTCCCACCAATAGTATGGTGAACCTTACTTCGGAGGACTGCCCATTTTCTTGTAGTTTTTGAATCGCAGGCCTCTATGCACCATGCTTTAACTGCTCATCACCTTTTAGGGGACTTGTGCTATAGCGCTCCTCTTGGTCTTCCAACATCAATCCATTCAAGTGGGACTAGGCCCAAGCTCGTGAGGCTCAAGGTGTTGCTGAGGTCGCCTTGGCTGACTTTCAGACTTCCACTAATGCGGTCCAAAGTCTTGGCTTGTACTCATAAGAAAGTTTCATCTACCATCACCCAGATTTGTTGAGAGTTTTACTTATGCTAAAGTGAAGTTGTAAGATGCCTCATACTTAGTCAATTTAGTGAAAGGCTCTCCTGCCTTTGTAATATTTGAGAATCCACTTTGGCTCGACTATTATCGGTTGGGCGCTAGACCGAATTAAAGAACGGATTAGCCATGGTACCCTCTTGTCTACCTCCAAGTCTTTTTGTGGGCCTTCGAGTCTAGACTACCTAGTTATCCAGTCAGGTTACTCATGATTTTCGCATCTTCCTAGGCATGTCTGAGGGTTCAGGCTCCTCCGGCTAGGACTAAATCTTTCCAAGTCGGACTCAGTAAGCCTAGTTCCAGCAAGCGCAACACTTGATGTTTTTGTTGCTTTTTGATGTACTCTTCTTCATTTTCTAAAGTAGAACGTTTTTCTTCAAGTGTTGTATGCTCATGTTAGAGCTTTTTATCACTTGAAATTTTGTAATTGAATGTCGATCAATTCTCTACTCTTTCTTACCCCATTTTAAGCTTTAAAGAATTATAAATTAATTGACTTATTGCTAACACTTGTTGAAAAATTGGACTACATTTTATTAAAAACATATTTCTCAAATATTCACGGTTAAATGATGGAGGATCTTATTCCAGTCCATGCCTTCAAGGTACTGGGTGCCTGAGCAGTTGACTTTAGTGACCTCCTAAGGTCCGCTACAATGCAGCCCAAAGACTCAATTGTAGAACGCTTGTTACTTTAGGTGGGTTGCACCTCTTCTTTCTTCAAGGAGATAAAAAATAATCTGCAGTTCTCAATTATTTTATTATTTGTCAAAAGACTTGATATGCGGGGATGACAGGTTCATCTCAACTAGGGTTACTGCTTCTGCCCCAAAAGCTAAAGAGCAGGGGTTCTTGATGTTCTAGGTGTGGTGCGGTGCACCTATAGTGCTTGTAGGAGCTCTTCCAACCATGACCATTCCAAGCTTTCAAGCTTGGTCTTGAGGTTCTTCTTGAGCAAGTTAGTGTTTGAGTGTCATTCAGGGTAAAGTACTTCCCGAATGGACTTTTTCTTGGTTATCTTATCTGGGAGGGGTGTGAAAAATACTCTTGAAGATTGACTTTCCCTGGGTACTATCTTTGTGACAACCACACATGGGACTAACTTCTCTCGTCTATAACTATTGCCCCCAATTTGGTTTGTGGTCTTGGTTGACATTGGGTTGGTAGACCATAACTATCGGGTTTGCCCCCTACATGTCGTTGGGTGTCCACGCAAAGATGTTTGCATTCTTTCTCAAGAACGTTATGAGACTCTCTCTTTGTTCTTGGTCTAGGCTGGTATCGACGCTAACCACTTGGGCTTCGCTCAACAAGAGCATAGCCTGTAATCTTTCTGCACTACCTCGTTCGACTCCTCTACAATGAGTTTTCAAGCATATTTCCAAGGATTGACTTTTCTTCAGGAGCTATCTTTCGAGCAGTCTTCCTAGGATCAATTCCCCGTCCAAAGCTCTTATTGGATATACCTCTTACACGTTTTAATTTGATGGTTCAGATCTTTTGAAGTGGTAGTGAATCTTTCCCTCTCCTCTTTTTATTTGGATACTAGGGAATTTTGTCACCTTATTCCACGTACTGTTTTAGGGATCCCCTTCGAATAAAGGACTCTATCAACCCGTTTAGGTCGTGGTAGTCTGAGGTTCTATGACTGTGATCTTTGTGAAATAGGCATACTTGCCTTATTTCGCTTGTCAGTTCTTGCCTTGATTTTTCCTGGCCATGTCAACATCTCTTTGTATTTGATCTTTTTCAAGATCTGCTCGACTGGTACTACGGTATGAGTGTACTTTTCAAACCGACTAGTAGGTACCCCCTTTAGGTCATACTTCTCCTTTCGCTTGCATGATTCCTTGTAGTTGGATTCTCGCTGGGTAGTCGCATTTTCGCGTTTTAGGACTGAATGTCTTCCTTTAGTGTTTCCTTCGAAAATCACCAGCTCTGCGACACTCATATATTTTTGTGCCCAAGTGAGCAGCTCCACATATATAAGTGGTACCCTCTTTCCTAAGGACCATATGAACTTTTCATCTTTAAGTCCCGTCATGACTGTTGTTAGAGCCGTATCATCGTTGTGTCCTTCAACTTGCAGTGCTTCGTTGTTGAAGCGTGCCATGTACTCTCACAAGGCTCATGGCTTATTTATCTCACTGTTAGTAAATGTGTGACCGACTTCTTCTGATCTCGTCCGCCCAAGAATTGGATGGCAAAAGCGCGGGCCAGCTCCCTAAACGACGCTATGGACTTCGATTTGAGCTTCCTAAACCATCTTCAATCTGGTCCTGTGAGTGTGAATGAGAACGTTTGACACTTGATTGCATCTCGAACACCATGTAGTTCCATCAATGCCCGATAAAAATCTAAGTGCTCCACAGGATCCTTGATCCTGTCGTATGCCTTCATAGTTGGAAGATTGAATTTCACCGAGACCGGCTTCTTAATGATTTCGTGAATGAAATGAGGGTCGACTTGGTCGACTAGGTTGTCTTAGTCCTGCACCTTCTTCATATCCCCCAACTTATTTTGGAGGAGGCGAAGCTGAGCTAACCATGGTTGATCCTCAGCTTCACCAGGTGATGCTTCCTTCCGTCGCTGGTTGATCGCCACTCTTTCGTCCGCTACTAAGTCTAATTATGTTACACGGGCACTTAGGACTTCCAAATGTTGAGTATAGGTCCTTTGTAGGTTACTTTGCGTCTAGCTACTCTTAACTAAATGTGATATGGAACGACTTCCTCTATTTCGAGAGGCTACTTGGTGCACTGAGTGCCCACTTCTTCAATTGTTACCCCCAGTTAAAAATGATCAACAGGTCTTGGGTGTCGAGTGGGGACCTCTCTCGTAGCCTCCGTGGTTGGGGCATTCACTTTCGTAGGGTCCAACACCAAGGTTGTTGATCTTTATGCCGCAGCTTGCTCCTTGATTGGTGTATGTGTTACCACCTCCTGTGGTGCTTGTTAGTTGTTGGCAATCGCAGCCTGGCTTGGAGGGGGTTGTTCGAGTAACTTCATCAATCAACCTAGGTTCTCCGTCATTTCTTGCATTTGTTCTTCCAAGGCCGTGAACCTCGGATTAGCTTGCTCCGCTCATTGCATAAGCTTCCCACCCTCAGGATTCGGGTGGTTCTCGACTAGATCTTGCTCCCATTTCTTGGCAGCAACTCTTTTAGGAGCGTGCTCGTCATCTGACTCTCCATCGACAACATGATTGTGGCTTTGGTTGTTCGTCATCTTGTAAGAAAAGCGAAAAAGTCTTGCTTTTTGGGTAGAACACCAAATCATCCCCATATACGGTGCCAACAGTTGATGCCAAAAAATGATCAACTGGGACCAACGATAGAGATTTATTTACCAAGGACAAACTTTCCAACAAAACAACAAAAATTAGGCACATCGGTGTGGTGTGAGTCACAGGGCCTTCGATGCCTAAGTCAAGAATGTATTTTAGGAGAGTTTAGAGAGAGCTTGAGAAACTTAGGATTAGCTTACAAGGATTATGAGCGTATTTCAGCTTAACCCAGCTCAGATTCAAATGGAGGATGACTTGACGTTTTATAGTAGTCGGACTCATAACCGATGCAGCTCACTTAATGGTGGCTTAATGGTCAACCGTTTGTAACGTCAGCCATTAAGCTGAGAATGAATACCGGTGTAACCCCTGCTCGTTACACTTAAGAGGTGTAACGATCTTGCTCGGGAGTTACTTGGACTCTGCCAACCTTTGCAGGTCCTCACCTCCACGGCCGACCCCCTTAAGGGTGTGGGCCTTCTCGGCGTAACTCCAAGACGTTACCCTTGGGGTGCAACGACATAGAATGTTACTTGGACTCGATCGGCTCTTAGGGGGGCCCTGTCCTCTATGGCTTTCCCTCCTCTAAAGAGTGTTCACCTGTGATCGTCCCCTCATGGATTGACTTTAGACTCGATCAATCATGACCTCCATGGCTTGCCCCCCTTAACGGTGTGTCACCTTCAGTGTAACTCCTGGCCGTTATCGGCGGATCCAGTTGTCACTTGGACTCGGTCACCACTTAGAGGAGCCTTAAAAAAATAAAAGCTTAATCTGATAGGTTGTAGTATTTTTTGTGTTGAAGTAAATCAACAATCAATCTAAAAGCTTAAGCTGATAGGTAAATGAACAAGTGAAATTAATTGTAAATGGAGAGGAAAACGACATAACGAGATTCGAATTCAGGACCTCTGCTCAAATACTATGTTGAATTATGTAAATCACCAATCAACTTAAATTTTTAAGATGATAGGTTGTGATAAATTTAATTATATCAACTAACATATTAGAAAGTGTGGGCATCGATCTCAAACAAACTAGCTATGAAGGGAGTAGCTCACTTAAATGTGTTCAAGAATCCTCGCACTTTCAATGACCACAAGGTGAGTATCTCTAACATGCCCCCTCAAGACGGTGTCATTTTTGGGAAAGCAATATTGGATTTAGATTCGAATTTATGGCTCAAAATATACTCATTGGTTCGGATACAAATTTTTGGGATTATCAAATGCCCGCTTAATTATATTCCCGTTTGGATAAAGTTCTTAGAATTCCAGGGGATCAATAACCCAGAGCTCTGACACCATATTAGAAAGTGTGGGCATCCATCGCAAAACAATTGGCTATGAGATGTGTAAGGCCATCTTATCTTATAAATTAGTTGAATCTTCACCTTTCCAAAGTGGCCTGAAATATACCCGTTTGGTCACTCGTTTGGGTTGATCCGAATTTTTGAGATCATTAAATGGCCGCTTAAGTATTTGCCCACTTGGGTGGGGTCCTCAAAATTTTTGGGGATTGTTGATGCCGAAAAATGGTCAATGGTCTATCCACAATACAATTTATTTAACTCTGGACAAAAGGCCTGCAAAAAAGACAAATTTCAAGCACACCGGTGTGGTGTGAGCCACAGGGCCTCCGATGCCTAAGTCAGAAACGGAATTAGGGGAACAGTAAAGAATACTAAGAGATAGCTTAAGGTACTTAGCTTAGGAATCGCCCCTTGAAAGGGAGAAATGACTTGACTCTTATAGCAACCGGTATTGTAACCGCTGCAGCTCACTTATGGCGATGTAACGGTCGGACGTTTAGAAACGTCCGCCAGTAAGCCGGTATGAATAACGGCATAACTCTAGGCCATTACCCTTTAGAGGTGTAACGATTTTGATTCTAGACTCGGTCGACTCCTCGGAGAGTCCTGACCTCCACGGTCGACCCAGTGGGGCCGACACCTAAGGGGTCAGAAATGGGCTTGGCCGACCCCTAGGGGTTATGGCCTCCATTTGGCCGACCCCTGGGGTCGGTGAGGGCGTTGCCGACGAGCGAGGGGTCGGTGAGGGCGTTGCCAACCCCCGGGGGGTCGGTAAAGGCATGGCCGACCCTCGGGGGGTTCGACAAAGGAGCTGGCCGACCCCAGAGGGTCGGCAAAGGCATGGTCGTTCCCCGTGGGGTCGACAAAGGTGCTTACCGACCTCGGGTGGTCGGGAAAGGCATGGCCGACCCCTGAGGGGTCGACAAAGGCGAGGCCAACCCCCCCGGGGTCGGCCTTGGTCTTCTCGTCCTTTGTTCGGATTCCGACCTCTTTTCGAGACTTTCGGGCCATATTTTATGTTACAACATTACCCCCACTTTTCATTTCCGAGCTTGCCGGATTGTGAAGAGTAATTTAGGGCCTTTGTTTCTTTCTTGAAGTTTCAGACATTTCAAAGTCACATTTTCATGGAAATATTACTTGAAAACCATTTTAGGCCATATTGTTTTTCAAGAATATCTTTTCCTAAATAATATTTCAACAAATAAAATTTCAAGGTTAGGAAAATACTCATTATAAATAATTATATTAAAATGGCCATATTCTTGTTTCCAAGAATATCTTTTCCAAAATAATCTTCTTATTTAATAAGAAATCATCTTTCTTTTTAGAAAAATATTTATCCTTTGGAGATTTTCCATAACCTAATTTTTCCATAAAAATTCCATGCCAAAACTACACCCATTTTTCATCTACTTTGGCTGAAAATTGCCTATCATTGGGCTATTATTTTCGATTTTTCTAAAGCGTGGGGGACTCGTTTTGCCTTTTGGATTTTTGGGAGCATCCGTCGCGCCTTACTTTTTTGGGTACTTACTATCCTTTTTTCGATTTTGCAATAACGTTTAGACATATTTTCGAAAATTTCACCTTTACTTAGGCACTTTTTCGATTTTTTGTCCATTATGCATGTCCGAATTTCAGGATTATTTAGGCTCTTTTTTCAAAGACTCGCCCTTTTTAGAGTACTTTTTCCGAATCCGTAGGCTACTTAGGCACTTTTTAAAAGTCTTGCCCATTTAATTTACTTTGGAGATTTTTAGGTTATTTATGCACTTTAATAAAAAGTCTTGCCTTTTTTCACCCTTTTTAGGAGCTTTAGGTTACTTAGGCACTTTTTGAAAAAATCTTGCCTTTTTTCACCCTCTTTAGGACCTTCAGGTTACTTAGGCACTTTTTGAAAAAGTCTTGCGTTTTTTCACCCTCTTTAGGACCTTCAGGTTACTTAGGCACTTTTTGTAAAAGTCTTGCCTTTTTCACCCTTTTTAGGACCTTTAGGTTACTAAGGCACTTTTTGAAAAAGTCTCGCCTTTTTCACCCTTTTCGAATTTCGTAGAATACTTTTTACTTTGTCTGTTATGAATCCTTCGTCCGACTACGAGACCGAATCCCTTCACCTTCGGGCTTCCTCCTCACTTAGGAGAACCCGACGAAGAACTTTAGTGGTGGGGTCAGGGTCTCAAATGGTAGGGTCCATTTTGACCCAAGAGGATCTGGACCGCCTTAGGACCCAATTCCTTATTCCAGCCGACATCATTCTTCGGCTTCAGCTGGCATCGGAGACGTACGCCCATCCTCCTCCAGGCGAAGTGGCCCTTTACACCACTATGTTCGACAGAGGAGTCCGGCTTCCCCTCATACCATCCCTTCAGGAGTTCTTAGGTATGGCAGGGCTGGCTCTAGCGAACTGGCTCCCAACGCATGGAATGTCTTCTTCGGTGTTCAAAGCCTTTGGGTCCACACCGGCTTCGAAGGTCCCTTTAGTGCTAGAGACCTTCTCTCTCTACTGCTTCTGCCAGCATCCCGATGTCACTATGGGCTGCTATTTGACCCCTAGAAGCAAATTCTCTCCTTGGCTTTTCGAAGGGGTGCCCAAACTTTCAGAAGGGGTGGAAGGAGCGTTGGTTTTTCGCAGGAGGACCCTGGGCCGCTCTAGGCGCCGATGCCTCGCTAGCTACTCCCACTGTGTTCGGGACATATGGTATGCTTTACTTTCGCCTTGGCTTTATCTTCCCTTTGGCACCGTACTAACTTTTTGTTTGCAGCGCATAGGAAACTTAACCCTCGCTCTCGGGTACTGAAGTTTTATGAGACTGTAATGTCCCTCCCCGAGGAATATTCCCCCCTTAGGAAACTTTCGTCCTCGAAAGTGAACTAAGGTAAGAATAGCTCTGGGTAGTGGGCCCGCATG